>CAJHZI010000212.1:105000-197500 GCA_905160935.1 Enchytraeus crypticus | reverse complement strand
ATAATAATAATAATAATAATAATAAAACAATAATAGTAATAATTATTATAATTATTATTCTTATTATTCTTATTATAATTGTTATTACTATTATTAGCGTTATTATAACAATACTAATAATATTTCTTACGCAATGCTTGTGCGCCGTTATCATCGCAGACTTGTCTGATTTGCAGTGGCAGCAAGCCGATCTACCGGTGAGCAAGGGTGGTCTGGGAATTCGCCTTGCTTCCCGTATCGCTGCTTCCCGTATCGCGCCTTCAGCCTTCTTGGCATCAGCGATGGGAACGAGGCAGTCGCAAGACGCCATCCTTCACAAGTGCTCCCTTTTTGCCGTTATATGCATTGAGGTTGCGTTGTCAGTTTGGTCCAAAAGCCCCACCTCCAGTGCTCCACATTCTACCTCAGTCAGTAACCAGAAATCATGGGACCGTCCTATTGTGGATCGGATTTATAACAGTCTGTTAGAATCCCAGTCCAGTGCAGTAGATAGAGCACTACTTCTAGCTGCATCAATCAAAAGAAGCAGCGACTGGCTTCACGCTCTCGCTTTTGCTTCTTGTGGGCTTTTTTAGACAATGAGGCGATTCGAGTACCCGTTAGTTTTCGTTTAGGGGCGAAAACTTGCGATCCTCATATGTGCAATGCGGTCATGAAGTCGACGCTTTAGGTCTCCACGGCCTCTCCTGCAAACGCAGCTCAGGTAGAATGTCTCGCCATCGCAATTTAAACGACTTAATGTGGCAAGCACTTTCAAGAGCAGGCATCCCTTCCTCTAAGAACCAAGTGGGTTGTCCAGATCAGACTTTATTGCCCTGGTATAACGGTAAATGTGCCGTATGGGACGTCACGGTCATTGACACCATGGCAAACTCATACCTGAATACTACTTCAGTCACAGACGGTGGAGCTGCTGTTCATGCCGCCTCTAGGAAATTGGATAAATACCTTGATCTGTTCTTAGGATATGAAGTTGTTCCGGTGACCATTGAAACCATGGGCCCAATGAATCTCGAAGGAGTTGACTTTTTTAATGGCATAGGCAGACTTATTGCAGAGCAAACCGGCGATAAGCGAGAGACATCTTTTCTTTGGCAAAGGCTTTCCATGACGTTGCAAAGATTTAATGCAGTCTGCTTCAACAATTCTTTTAAGCCGATTGATGACCTCGAGTAGCTGGCGGCGATTCAGCTCGTATTGCTTGAATCGTTTTTATCAAAAACAAGGGTCTTTAAACCGGGGTAAATTAAAAAAGTAATAATATTAATAATAATAACAATTATTATTATTTTTTAATTTTTTAATTTTATTTTATTTAAATTTTACCCCGGTGTAAAGAACCTGGGGTTTAATATTATTATTATTATTATAACAATAATAAGTGTCTTCTGTTTCACGGACACAACACACGAATCCTCAGGTCTATCAACTTATAAAGTATTATGTGCATTGTATTAAGAGATTACCGCCAATAAACAGTTTACTGTTCATATTGAAATCTAACTCTGATGTTAGAAACCTAATAGTGGAGAGTAGCGGCGGGAATGGAATCGATTTTAAAAGATGAAAATATCTAAAATTCTATTATTGGAATATCTCCACTTACTCTAAAACCTGACCTCCGCGATCAATCAAATTTAACGTCAGTTTTATGTTCTGTGAGATGGTGTTAGTGTCGACTCTGACGGAACAGTCTGGAGCTATGTGGGATGCTGGAATGGAGAAGAATGGAGTGGTAAGCACTGCCGCGTTTTCCCCATCTCCGTCAAATTCACTTCTAAAGTTTCCAAATCCACCAGGATCTGTTGCGTACAAATCATTCAATTTTAATTTAACTTCCTGTTCCTGACCGGAAGGAAGTGAAAGTGGGTATCATCAAACATGTTAGAAATCAGTGATAGTCGTTATTAACACACTTGTAATCAATCTATCAGTGATAATGGCTAATATCACACTTGTTATCAGTCAGTGATATTGATTATTATCAAACTTGTTATCAATCAGTGATATTGGTTTGTTATCATACTTGTAATCAATGAGTGATAGTGGTTGTGGTCTTACTTGTAATCAGTCAGTGATAGTGGTTCTTATCACACTTGTTTTCAATCAGTTATAGTGGTTATCATCAAACTTTTTATCAGTCAGTGATAGTGGTTTGTTGTCATACCTGTTATCAATCAATGATAGTGGTTGTTGTAATACTTGCTATCAGTCGGTGATAGTGGTTATTGTAACACTTATTATCTGTCAGTGACAATGACTGCTATCACCCAAAATTGTTATTCGTGCCTGATAGTGGCCATTATCAAATTTACTCAATATCAATCAGTATTATTTGTTATTATCGCAGCTGCTATCCATCAGTGATGGTTGATAGTGTTTATTATCACACTTGTCAGTGATAAAATAGTAAAGCTAATGTTAAAGTCAGTTTCCACACTCGAAAGCGATGCAAATGACATCGCTTTTTTTGTTTTGATAATATTAGTTGTTATTACTGATAGTTAGTAGTTATTATTATACTTACTTGTTATCAGCCAGTGGTAGTATAAGTAGTTATTGCTGATAGTTAGTTGTTATTATTACGCTTACTTGTTATCAACCAGTGGTTGGAATTTTCTGTTATGTCTATAACCTTGCACTGCTGACGCTGAGATATGGAATCTTTCTCACAGCTAAAGCTCTCTGTAAATACACAAGTTTATCACTCATTAAAAAAAAATTCTTTTCCTTTTTCTATAAATTCTAGAATAGAAAATATTATTATTTTAATTTTATTCTTATTCTTTATTAGTTTATTATTTATAATTTTTTCTATATTCTTTAATAAATTTAGAGTAATAAAGAAATGACGTCAATTAGATTTCTTTGATAATAGTCTGTTATAGTCCGTCATGGAATCGAACAGATGACCTCCTCTTTCGAGGGAAAGCAGGCAGCAACGCCTCAATCTTATAGAAAACAAATCCCCGCAGACAGCAAAACCTGGTGTTATGACATGGCTTGTTATGACATGTTATGACAGACCCTACCTGATGCTTTGGCATAGTCTGTTATGATATGTTATGACATAGACACTACCTAAGCTATGACATAGCCTGTTATGACATCTTATGGCAGACTTTACCAAATGCTATGACATAGCTTGTCATGACATGTTATGCTAGACACTACCCGATGCTATTACTTAGCTTGTTATGACATGATATGACATAGACACTATCTAATGCTAAGACAGAGATTGTTATAACATGCTATGACAGACCCTACCTAATGCTATGACATAGCTTTTTATGACATGTTATGAATAAACCCTACCTAATTCTATGACGTAGCTTGTTGTGACATGTTATGATAGACACTACCTAATGCTATGATATTAGCTTGTTGTGACATATTATGACAGACACCTAATGCTATGAAACAGCTTGTTATGACACGTTATGACAGACACTCCTAATGCTATGACATAGTTTGTTATGACATGTTAATGCAGACACTACCTAATGCTATGACATAGTTTGTTATGACATGTTAATGCAGACACTACCAAATGCTATGATACAGCTTGTTATGACATGTAATGACAGACACTACCTGATGCTATGACATAGCTGTAGTTGGTCTCGCAGGATTTTCCAGGCAAGATTTGAACGTTCCTGATGACCGCCAGCAAACCGGTCTGCCTGGTCCTGGTCTCAAACACCAAAGAGTAAACATCATCACGTGACTCTTCCACCACTGACAGGTTCAGCTTCAGTTCATTCCAGGCTGAGGTGCCGGCAAAGTTTCTGTGCAGCAGTTTCTCTCGGTAGCTACCCAGGGGCTCTGTGACGTAGCGCAGTGTGACGTAGAATGACGTCAGAGAGTAGAACGAGAACGTCAGGCAGCTTGATTGAGTCATGCGGAAGCTAGGTGACATCACTGCGATGGTCTGCTCGTAGTCAAGTGGTAGGGATGTGTGGGTGTTTGGAGGAGATTCTGAGGCAGGCTGCAGAATTAGATGTAGTGCTGAACCTGTAGGCCAAAATATACGATACAGAAGAGTGATTACTGCAGGCAACCTCTCAACTCTAATCAGAATTCAATCACTATTACTATTCTCTCTTTCAGTCCGCGAACAGGCGGTCCATGGTAGATAACATCTCCACTCTTCTCTGTCTTCCATTTTCTTCTTCATGTCCACTTATGAGTGTGACTTTAAATCATCTGGCAATACTCATTCTTGTTGCTATATACCATTTTATTTGGGGATTCTGTTTATACCGAGGCGGGCCCCCTAAATATAATTATTAAATATGCATAATAAATGTGTAAATGTATTTATTTTTCAAATTTTCCATTCTCTCCGATCATAAAGTAATCACGGACTTTCTTAGCTTACGAAATTATTTGACTCAATAGTTCATTATCCTATTATTCTAATTATTCTAATTCTGTGGACAAAAATTTATTCAAATTAGTTAAGTTCGAATATGGTTCTTAAGAAATTTCACTGCAGACAAACTCTATAATTCCCAGCACTGGTTCTTTTCGGAGTTCTGATTTCAAAATACTTTATTATTTAAACAATTTAATAAGATAATATCATCATAATCATCCACTTCTCTTGAATCAAAGTGTAACTAGGGATGGGATTGGAAAATTTGAGCAATTTCTGGAGCATAGGCGCTCACCTACCGATTGCCCTTTCCGACTTTGATTTGGATCTTATATATTTGTCGCTTTTACCACTTGAGCTGTCCACGGTTGGTCTATTCTTCAGCAAACCGAACACCACAAAGGTAGCAACCCGCACACAACAAGGACATCAAACCGGACACAACACGGGTATAAAAGAATAATATAAAAATGGATAAATGACTGGAGGATACGGAACCTGAGCTGGCGCCACCTGGTGTTATGAACGGCTGAATCCTTTGCGTGAGATGAGAAGAGGTCCTGGAGAGAGAAAACCCGCAGAGATCTCTAGAGAACGAACAGTTCAGTGACTCTAAACCTATCAATTGTTAATGGATTTAATATATTACTTAATTAATAATCAATTAGTAGTTTATTTATAGATTCTATAGACTCATTAATCCATATTTAATAGATAGTTTATTAATTACTATTATAAATTCATTATTATTCATCAATTTATTATTATAAATTCCATAAACTCTTTATTTAATAGTTAACAAATTGTTTATGAATAGATTTAATATACTAGTTAATAGTTAATAAAAAGCTTATGAATAGGTGTAATAGACTAATTAATTGTTAATAAATGGCTTACAAAAAGATTTAATAGACTCTTTAATTGGAAGCAAATAAATTTGTTATTAATAGATTTAATAGACTCATTAATTAATAGTTAATAAATAGTTCATTAATAGATTTAATATACTGATCAATTAATAGTTATTAAATAGTTCGGTGATAATGTATGGTATAAAATTCCACTCATATGTAGACATTTCAAGATTTAAATTTAAATTTAAATGTAACTTTTATTTAGCTTATTATTATTGAACTCTTTCTGCAAAGTAGTCTGGAACACCGATCTACCTGAGGGGTCGTATCTAGATACGTTTGGAGGTCTACACCACCCCGAGCCCTGCTCGATGCTGTCCACAACGAATGTCGTGAGGTAGGGACGAGCCCTCGAGGCCTCGACCACGAGCCGGTGGGTTCCTGGAGGGAGGCAGACTGATCCTGAAGTCCAGCCGGTGAGAGATGATCCAGTGGGACCCGCAGCGAGTTCCTCCGACCAGACATCGAGTCCCAGAGCTGACTGGATCCTTACAGAGAGACGAGCATCCATATCTTGAGAACTGATGGACATGAGTCCATAGCGGAAGTGGATGAGAGTAGAAGAGTTGGAGTTATGTAGAGGAGATATGAGCTGAGCTAAGTCACCTGATCTACCTACTACACCCTTTATCATCATGTAGTAGCCTGCGTGATAACAACAACATGAACAACAATAACAACATCAACAACAACAACACCTAATCTACCCATAACACCCTTTATCATCATGTAGTATTCTGCTTGATAACAACAACAACATCAACAACAACAACAAAATCAACAACAACAACACCTGATCTACCTACTACACCCTTTATCATCATGTAGTAATCTGCTTGATAACAACAACAACATCAACAACAACAACAACATCAACAACAACAACACCTAATCTACCCATCACACCCTTTATCATCATGTAGTAATGTGCTTGATAACAGCAACAATATCAACAGCAACAACAACATTAAAAACAACAACAACACCTAATCTACACATCACACCGCTTATTATCATGTAGTAGCCTGCGTGATAATAACAGCAACAACGAAAATAGTAACAACATCTGATGTACTAGATACACCGGTTATCGTTTAGTAACACGAGTGATAACAGCAACATTGGCCAAAATTTGCCTCTGGCTGAAGTCAGTGGCGAAGTCGGTAAGTCACTCGACCTCGGATCAGTATGTGCGGGGTTCAAATCCTGGGCTAGCTGGTCACTGACATCGCTTTCGAGTGATGAAACTGACGTTAACCTTAGCTTTTTACATCAACAACAACAGTAACAACAACAATACCTGTTCTACTACAGACAGAGGGCTTATCATTATGAAATAGCCTATGTGATAAAAAAAACAACATAATCTGTTCAATCAGACAAAGAAATAGCTTGTGGGAAAACAACTCCAAAACAACAGCAGTAGGTAGAAATGCAAATATAATAAAACAGTTCCTTTAGAAAAATTACAAAATGATTACATGTATAACGCAGCAGCGGAATTTAAAGTGCCCATCGAATTACAAACAACCCATTGTCACGTGCATGTAATGGAATTTAGGCAACTTATATATTAATAATATTATGTGCAATAATTTTCTAATATATTCCGTTAGATTTGAAGTGAAATGTTTCCACTTTGACAATTGTACATGTACATTGAAGAATTAATAACAGGATTGTCAAAAGAATAGAGAGAGAAAGAGAGAAAGAGAGAGAGAGAGAGAGAGAGAGAGAGAAGAGAGAGAGAGAGAGAGACTTGTCTTTATCCAACTAAATAAAGATTATGCATATAGGCCTACACGTATACAGCAATAAATAAAATGAACTCAAAGCTCACAACAGCAGTACAAAAGTGAGATATAAATAATATTTGGTGCAGTGAAAGTTTAGCAAACACAACGCATGCAATCGGTCACTAGTGAGAGCAGTGACCTATCTAGCTAGCCATCGTAAAAAAAATAGTAAAATCTGTTTAAGATTCACTGATCACTAGTTCATCAAAATATCAAGCGAATCATTGACCACTCGTCCATCGCAATATCAAGCGAATCACTGAACACACGTCCATCACGATATCATGCGAATCACTGACCACTCGGAGAGTTGCTGCCGTCCACTCTCGGCTCCTGGGTCCACTGTTGTTGTTGTTGTTGTTGTTGGCTCCCCGTTGCTCTAACCCAAGACATCGTGCCAACAGTTGTAGTCCTGTAGCCACATCTATAGTCTTCCTCAAAGTCACACCACATAGATCTCCTAGTTCCTACATATAACAAAATGTTGTTGTTGTTAACCTAGCTCCTACTCATAACATCATGTTGTTGTTACTCTTCAAACACCTGCACATAACATCGTGTTGTTGTTGCTCTCCTAACACCTACGTATAACATCATGTTGCTGTTGCTCTACTAGCACCTACACATAACACTTATCAGTGTTGTAATTACTGTTAGCAATTACTGTTTTTTACTATTAGTGCTATTATTATCGCTATTGATAGTGTTAATTTTAGTGTTAGTGCTACTGCTAGTGTTAATGCTAGTATTATTTTTTATATTAACATTAGTATTAATATCAGTGTTAGGGTTAGTTTTAGCTCATATCATAACGTATCATAACTCGCCACAGGTTTCGACGTCCTCATCGTCTCCCGTAGAGCACTCGTTGACCCCGTTACAGAGCAGAGCCCTGGGTAAGCACTGACCACTGTCACACTGGTACGAGCTATTGCTTCTACAAGCTGTGATACGATGCGATACAATACAACACAATACAATACAATACAATATGATACAATACAATACAATACGATACAATACACTACAATGCAATACAATACAATACCATATAATTCAAAACACTACAATACAATACAGTACAATACAAAACACTACAGTACAATACAATACAATAATATACAATACATTACGACATGATAAAATTCAATCGGATACAACATGAAACAGTACAATATAATACTATACGATAAAATAGAGTACAATACAATACAGTACAGTGGAAACAATGCATTAAAGTTCAGTGAAGTACAGTATAGTACAATACAGCACAGCATAAAACAGTAATAATTACAACAATACAACGCAACAGTACTGTACAATGAAGTAAAATTATACTTTAATTGTGAGAGGATGTTAATGAATACTGTGTAAAGGATAGTCATAATTGTGTCAAGCCAGAGATCTTCCAGGTTGAGAGAGTTGACTGGAAGTCAACATTGCAACAATACTTTGAAAGTTCTCTGTAAAGTCATTGAATTAATTTAAATCAATATTTTTGTTGCTGGTTTATTTTTATTATGTTTGAGTTGAAAATCATAATTTTATAGTTTCTTATTTTTATGTATCATTGTATGAGTGCACTGGAATATTATTCGTATGCCGTAAAGTAAATTGTGAATAAATGTTTATGTAATAATACATTCAGATAGAAATGAGTGAAGTTGTTAAGGAGTTCTATGCGGTTCTAATGGCGTGTAAAACTCACGAGTCCTACTTGGGATAATAGAATCGCATTGATTGCTAATAGTTACAATTGTAACTATTGTACAATCGTAACAATTTGGATGAGAGACCATCCAAACCCTTGAAATTCTATTAATTTTATTTGAGAGTAAGCCATGTATTTAACTGCCATGAACATGACGTACTTGACGAATGTAGTATTAACCTACTAAACGTTTTCTGTTTATCTCTCTAGTATTCTTCCAATTGACAGGTCCATAGTACATATTCATACTCAAAGACTGATGTCACTATATTAAGACTACTCCATAGATCTACACGGTAATCACTTTACAAACGGCTAGGCCTTATCCTTACGCATGTAGACTAGAATGTGGGAAAATATGGCTTCTGAGATGCTTTTTCGGTGCTTTCTTCAATTCTTGCGATGGTAATGTGAATAACTCTGTGATAGATCGAGACCAGTGAAGGAAAAGAGTTGGAAAGGACTGCTCTAGTGTCCGCAAAGTGACGCCAACAAGAGTTCGAAGACGAAGAACTCTTGCATAGTTGCTCTTGATTTACGACACCACGGCACGTGCAGTTAACGACATCGCTTTCGAGTGAGGAAGCTGACGTTAACATTAACGTTACCAGCTTTAACAGGTGGTATGAGAGAAACCTATATAACTACTAAATTCAGTAACTACTAACAACAGAATCCTATTCGACAGGGGGCAGCTCTCGACGTATTCGTCACATCTTCGTCATCTACCACATAGCAGGAAGGTGAAGGCCACAGCTCTTTAGTGAATCCCTGTCTGCAGAAGTTGCTAGCATTCGTCAGTTTTGCATCGTCAGGTTTGAGGATGAGATAGGAGGCGTTGACCTCAGTCCAGTTCAGGCACGGGATGCTCGGCTGGGAGGCAATGTCCCTGGTGCCTAAGTAGGCACTGCCTGCAGGATCTGTCAGACACTCCACCTCCTCATCTGTTACACACGTACCACACGTGACCTCGTTCATCCTATTATAGTTGAGGCTTTCGCAAATTTTATGTAGCCTCCAAAGCAATTTCATTTATTGTGGGCCACCCAATATGTCAATATATATATATATATATATATATATATATATATATATATATATATATATTGACATATTGGGTGGGCCACCCAATATGTCAATATATATATATATATATATATATATATATATATATATATATATATATATATATTGACATATTGGGTGGCCCACAATAAATGAAATTGCTTTGAAGGCTACATATGACAATTTTTATCTAAATGTCTTACCTTACTCACTAAATTAAAGAAAATTCTCATTTCTATCAAATTGCTAAATATCTAAGAGATATTATTACACATGTTTGAGATTAATCATTAGTCTCCGATAAGTAATTTTCATGTTTTTCATGTCATATGATCGCCTGTATGAAAGTAAACCTGCCAGAGTTTATTGAACCGTAGAACTGGTCACCTAACAGCCTCCCCCTGATTTGAACCTGATTTACTATTCGATTGTCTACTATTGTCTTCAGCGATTAGTCTATCGTGAACCGATACACGACGTTGAACATTAGAAACAAGTCAATGTTCTCCGCTGGACCCAGAGATCAGTCAGGCACTCGTGGACTCGGCAATTGGTCAGTGGTCCCAGCGGGTGATTGCAGTTATTCGGGCACCTGGTGGACACATTGAACATTTGTTCGATTAATTCACAATTCATTTAGGACATGGATAGAAACAGAAATACGCTTTCTGAAATAGTTGAATCATAATACACATAATGGTAAATTCTTTATTTTCAAATCTTCAGTTTTCACGCAATTTCAATGAAAACTATATATCGGCGACTAGTGATAATTTCTTAAGCATTTGTATTGGCATCTCTTATATATATATATATAGCATGGTAATAGAAAAGAGAATTGTCTTAATTCAGTGTAAAAGTAAGACGTTTGGTTTGGATAAAAACTGTCACAGTTATTAGCCTTCAAAATAGTTTCATTTATTCTGGACCACCCAGTATGAATATATATATATATATATATATATATTGCCACTAATAATAATAAGTAGTAACATTTATGTTAAAATATATATAGAGGTCCATGCTTTAGATCACCGGACGGACAGGCTTCGTTCATGACCTTACTTCTCCTCAGCACATTCCTTTGCAGTTTGGTATGGGTGAATTGATCGTGCAGTGGCATGTGCTGTGGTGGCTTACCTGATCCTAACCTGGTATGAGGAATTGAAAGTTAATAATGTATTATTATTATTATTATTATTATAAAAATTTGTTACCATGGGCTGTATAAGGCCCTGGGCTAAAATATAAGATCAAAAAGACTTTATTTAATTAAAAGAAAGATGAAAAAATATTTAAAATAGTTCCTCTACGCTCTGGGAGGCCGCATTCGCCAATGTGCCACGAATGCATACAGCATTAAAACGCTGGAGTAGATAGGCGCTATAATAGAAAGGCTTTTTCACGCTGGTCGCCTGTAATGGCACTGGTTCTCCTGCCTAATTCGTTTAAGAAGTCCGACGCGGCAGAGTTGATGGGGCCTAATGTCTCAAAAGCAATTGGCAGGAAGATGTAGCTGCTAGAGACTGCGGCATATTTAAGTGTCTTCATATCGGCTTCAGCAGCTGAGCCAGCAGCAGCGCATGAACGGCTGAGATTGCTTGCTGAGACTGTGTCTGTCACAGTTATTGTTGTTATTATTATTATTGTTATTATTATTATTATTACAAGGACCTAGATACTGGCTATCCCTTCCATCTAATTTAAGAACATCTCGCTCCGTTAACTGTTTCAATATTAATCTTCGTCAGTACTTATTAAATAATTATTAATGGTAATGAACATAAATGTATAATTATGCATACCTATTATCATTAATTTTCTTTATTTTGAATTGATTTATTTAAATTCTTTAATTTCTACTTTTTATTTGTCATTTTAAGTTCACCATGGTTCACACTTAAATTGTGTTCACATATTGCATTTTCTTGATTGTTTGCATTGCTTGTGAACTGTACAGGTTTGAATGACCCTTTTTGGTGATCTAACTAAATAAATATAAATTATTATTATTATTATTATTAATTCAAAGGTAGTTTCATCTTAAGAGAGAAAGGAGGAGCAACCTGCTGGATGTTTGTCATTGATAACAGTAGCAATGTAATTGCTGTTTTTGAGATTAGTGATTGCCAAGATATCGGATTATGTTTATTATTCTATACGCACCGAAGTCCAGACACGGCATAGCTACAAAGTCATCCACAAATATCCCACTGGATCCGCGAAACCCTCTTCTCGCAGTTATACGTATGCGATGTATTCCTTCCTTTAGCTTGACAAAGAATCGAACCCATGCCACACTGTCTGACTCCAAATTCGATGCTGCCAGAAATTCTTCTCCCATTTCTTCAGTTATCAAACTAAGCGTTATAATTGGTGGGTCTACTTCAAATTTCAGCCAATAGAAGAACTCGACACATAATCCGGTAGTGTTGTAGTAGTCTGTCTCTAATTGATCAATCACTCCAGGCTGTGCATTAGTCATAGGCATTGCCAACACGTGACCTGAACCTGAAAGCAAATGAAAAAAATTACCTGGATTGAAACCATTTGCTGCAGAGCAGTTCACTGAATTTAATGAAATTGCCTGATTGTTGCTTTAAAGATTTATTGATCTGCTATACATCCAGTACCTACGAGCATTATATACATTGTTTTATCAGCTGTTCATTGATTAATTTGCTCGACTGACACATTGATCATTATCGAGTAGTTGATTATCTGTTGTTAGATTTGACTGTCATAAACACTGATAAAATAATTAAATGGCTACATGATTATTTAGTCTAGTTACTAAAATGATTTACCAGAATTTTCCAGAAGTTACAAGAACTGTTATCATCTTTCGTTAGTCCAATCCTTCTCCAAACTTAGGTAGTAGGAACAAGGGAAGAAAGACAAGGGCTTATTTTAATTCCCAATCATATATGATTACAACATCCAGCTTATTTTTAAAACTATTCACTGACACCGCATTCACAACTTTCTCACTCAAAGAGTTCCACCTATCAATAACCCTTTGAGAAAAAGGAAATCTTCCTAAGTCTATCCTTACACTAGACTTAAACAACTAATAGCTATGATTTCTTAAACCATTATTGGAGAATTTGAAAAAATATATTGCTCTTAATTCTGTAAGCCCATGCGTTTTTTTTATAAATCTCTATAAGATCACCTCTAATTCTCCTGGTTTCCAGGGTTGTCAGTTGAACTGCCTTTAGCCTCTCCTCATACCCTAATGCTTTGAATCCCTTAATAGTTCTTAATGCTCTTCTTTGCACTGCTTAAATAAGCTCAATATCCTTCCTGTAGTGTGGTGTCCACACTCATATACAACATTCCAGATGAGGTCGAATCATATTACTGATTCGATTATTCAATACATATTAGTCGATTTATTGATTGATTTTGAATTACCTATGTTGAGAGTTGTATCTGCTAGCAGCCCCACAGCACTCGCTTCAGCTATCCTCCAGAGCCCCGCCTCCTCGGTCCAGAGCCCCGCCTCCTCGGTCGAGAGCCCCGCCTTCTCAATGTCTCTCAGTGGACAACCGCCAGTCTCAAAGTCGCACAGGATACGCCCTGAAGCTGCGTGTTTTATACGTGCAATTTACTTGACGCCCTACTATGTCGATATTTATTAGTATTTATCAATAAATAATTACTGCTTCAAATGTTATAATTCCAGACCTTAGATAAAAAGGGAAGATGATTTTATGATATGACGTAGAATGGAAGGAAATAGAAGCACAGCCAGCAGAGATTAGGAATATTAGATAATTTAAAGATCCATACCTATGTGAACATGAATAGGAAAACGGAAGATGGATATGAGTGGAGGTGCTATATATCATGGACCAGCCAGTAGGTTATTGAGGTGATGAAAAGCCCCTCTACATGGAACATATTGCCTCAAACCATTCGTACCTCTGAGAGAGAAAATAAATAATTGAGAAGAACGTACGAGGACATCGTAATCTCCTGTAGAACTCTGTATTCGAACACTTCTTGCTCCAGTCAACCTCAAGGGTCTCGTTTATAGCAGCCAGGTTGTAGATCCACTGCCCAGTGTACGGGGCGATGTGACAGCTGTTGTTGGACCTGTCGAAGAGGAAGCCGCTGCACGAGGAGCTGTAGAGTCCGGAGCAGAGCTGTCTGCACACCTCTCGAGAGGTGGAGCTGATGAGGATGCTGGAGAAGCCTCTCTCTATGGAACAGATTGCCTCAAACCATTCGTACCTCTCACAACCTGGAGAAGAGATATAGCAGTTGTTTTTATGTTTAGCGCATTGGTGGAGCGCAGGAATCAGATTTTCCTGCTTGAGTTCTAACCCCAGTTCATGCACGAAATTAGTGGACTATGCGCTATATATGTTCAAGGTATTAATTATTGATTGAATAAGCATAATGATACAGAGACACAGAATCTGAGACAGCGGGCACATTGAGTAGTATTGACCAACAGTAAACATGAGCGCACCAACTTTCAATTAACTTATTCGCATTATTTTGACATTTGGTGAATTAGACGTTTGACACGAATACCCCTGCTAACGGCTCTACTAATTTGTCACTTTAATGGAAAATATACAAATATGCAATACAAAAGCTTCTTTTAAACAAATTAGCCATGCATGAAGAGGGATTATATATACAAATGATCTATGTGTAAAGAAAGAAAAATTAAGTAAAATAAATCATAATTACAACTATAAGTCAAACATTTGTATAAATCATTTCTAAAGAACTTATCATTTTACCCTTATTTAGATTAGCGTCGTTGTTTACCATCAAATCAAATAATCCTGACTTCTGAAGATCAGTGAGTCTGGAAACAGGATAATTAACAGAATAATTAATCCTAGAAATTGTCCTATTTATAATTAAAATATAAAATATCATTAGAAAAATAATTAATTCAGGACAATTAAAACTTGTCCAAATACGAGTACACTAAATAAATAAATAAAATTTTATTTAATATTATATTATTAAATCTTAATATTCTCTCTCAGTGCACTGCCTACAGGTAGGTCTATGAAAAAAGCCCATCCACTCTTCTCTGTCTTCAGCTTTCCTCTTCTAAAGATATACTCAAATGTCCACATTTGAGTATAGATTTAAATCATCTCACATATCTAAACTTAGCCTTCCACTGCCTCTCTCCCCTTCTATTCTAACTTATATGACCTCTTTTAATAGACCATCCCCCTTAGAATGTGTCCAATCCAACTCTTTTTCCTATTTCTTAATTCTTTTATCAGTTGTCAATCTGTACCAACTCTTTCCAGAACGTCCTCATTTGTAATCCTTTGCGTCTAGCTAATCCTATCCATTCTTCTCCGTATGCACAAAATTTAATAACTTAAGATAATCATTTATTAAATACATCTCAACATTATCATTAATTAAAAATACTACACTAACCAAAGTACTGCAGTTATATAATATTATTATTGCTATATTAATTAATTGAATATACTGAAGAGGATGATGATGACGACGAATGAAATTCATATATTAATCAAAATACTATTTTATAATTTAGGCGGCAGTGGTTAAAGTAGTAGTTGACAGCTAGGTAAACGGCCAGAATTTTTCAGACCGCCTTTGTAAAGCATTTACAGATCTCCTAGTATCTAATATGGGTCCCAGGCAGGGGAACATTTCGCAGAAAAATGAGAGCTAGGGGAACGCAATTCCCTGCGTTACCCTCGACTTTAACCACCAAATTTAGACCTGTGTGGGTTTTGATTGCAGACCGTTACGGAAGGAAAGCGCAGCTGATTCTCCCTCACAATGTTCAGATCAATTCTTCTCGGATGTGACGTGAGGAACAGAATCTTCTCGACGAGAAAGAAGATCGTGAAGGCTTGAGCCACTAGCACGATGACGCCCCAGAGCAACCTGCGTTTAGTATAGTCCGGCATCGTAAAACGTTTTTAACCATATAGGCCCTAAATGGCTCTCATTAAGTAAACCTAAAGAGAAAATTTGTTGTGATGCACTAGACAGTTTCATAAAGAATAGGCCTAAGTACAAGCAAGTTTAGTTAACTACTTGACAAGTGCATGTAAGAGATCATTAAATGACGTTCACAGTAATTGTCTATGTGCAGTGTAGAGCATAAAATAGTTTAAAGCTTTAGGTTAAACACGCAACGACGTAACCATACCATGTTAGTGTGATTGATAAGAAGAGTGGTAAGAAATTACGATAGTTATGACACTGGTTCAAAAGTTAACACTTCATTTTACCTTGAAGTCCTAATTGAAATACAGAAAAACTTTAAAGCAAGGAGAGATTAAAAGCGCTGCAGTCTATAGTTGACTGCAACAAATTTATTGATTAATTGGTGATTGAATGATCGTGATTGGTTAATTGGTCTATTTAGTGATTGATCGATTGATTGATCAATTAAACGATTGATGGATCGATTGATTGATTGATGGATTTATTAATTTATTTCTGGATTGATTACTTTTTATTGATTGATCTATTGAGTAATTGATTGATAATTGATTGATTCATTCATCGATTCATCGATTGATTGATCGACAGATTTATTGATTGATTATTTGATTAATTGATTGATTGACCTACTTGGAAATGCTGTTTTTTCGCTGGTATTCGAAGCAATATCTCAGACCGTGAAAGGAAGTGGAAAAGGTAAACTCTGCCACCGCTCTTCTCCAGAATCCTTTCTCAGATCCATCATTCCGTGGCACTGTGTCAACTGCCATTCTGAGCAAATCTAAGTTAATAACTGACAAATCTGATTTTATATACAATGTCAATTAATCCATTAAAATTCTTTCTGTTCGAAGCCACGAATAAGAAATCAGGAAAAAATTGAATAACTCAATGAAATTATGCCCTTAATGTACTTAGTATTTTAATCTATATATAAGTTTAATATGATCCAGTTTCACAAACCCTTGAGCAACTCTAGATTTGCGAAGAATACATTAAAGTTATTTATAATTTAAGCAGTCTGATCTAGTTAAACATTGTACATAGGCCCTATAGGCCAGAGACCTTAATGTACTGTACATGTTTTTAGCTACTAATATACTATATACTTGTACGCCAGTACTAACTTCTAAGTTCATTAAATATAGTATAGTACTTCAGTTAGATACAAATGTGATTTTCTAAAATCTTAGCCATGGTACTCGTCTGAATTAGAAGCTGAATTAGTATTCATCAAGAGCTAAATCAGGAGCTGCATCAGGAGCTAAATCAAGAGCTGAATCAGGAGGACTGCAGGAGGGCTTGTAAATGCTTTCTCTTTATTTAAATGCGCATCATTAACTTGCTCCTATTCTCGTATGGGACTGGCTTTGGCTTTACAGTGCTCGATGGTGTCATATAAGACAACAGAAATCTTATGTTTGTTGTTGCCTTTCCCTCCTGTGCTGAAGCTGGAAGCATGATATATACCGAAAAGAGCTCTTCTTTATCACCGTTTCAACTCATTGTCTCTATTCAATGTTTCCTCAAAACACCGTTTCCACTCACTGTTTTTATTCAGTGTTTCCTAACAACGCTTCCTCTCTCTGTTTCTGTTCAATGTTTCCTCTCACTTTTCTAATTTAATTTTTCCTCACAACGTTTCCACTCTCTGTTCGCATTCAATGTTTCTTTACAACGTTTCCACTCACTGTTTCTATTCAATGTTTCCTCACAACGTTTCCTCACAACGTTTCCACTCACTGTTCCCATTCAATGTTTCCGATCAACATTTCCTCTCACTGTTCCCATTCAATGTTTTCTCACAATGTTTCCGTTCCAAGTTTCCAGACAATGTTTCTACTTAATGTTGCAGTCGCTGTTTCCAAACTTTCCACTCAATGTTTCCAATCAATATTTTCACTCTTTGCTTCCAATCGATGTCTCCACTGGTTGTCTCCAAAATGTTTTCACTCGCTGTTTGTTGGAATACACCAAACGACTTACTAAGCCTCAACGTGCCTGCAGAGAGTATAGTACACTAATATAAGCGTTGCATGCTGACGTGCTATTAACTCATTTCTAATAATTAAATACTCGGTAGCCTTGGTGGTTGTTTTTGAATAGCTTTAGGGAAAAGAATGTAGTTGAATAGACAAATGCTAAGTATATGTATGATTCAATAACAAGGATAACACCTATTTGTTTCATTATTGAATATCAGAAGTATCGAGGATTCCTTTAATAATTAGAATATACTAAGTTAAAAACTATGCTTAAATTTCTTCTATCAGAAATGCTCTGGCTGGGTCTCGATCTCGCAGACTTCAGCTCGTTGGACAAGCGTGCTGCTAACTGGTCGGCCAAGTGCATGAAGAGACTGCTGCAGTGAAAGAGTAATTCAACAGCTAGCTAAGAGAACAACTCTAATTAACAAAACTTTTATTGTTGTTCAGAACAAAAAATCAGAACGCGTTAAGTACTTACCTCTTTTTAGCGATCAATATTTACATTTAGTTTGGATCGAAAATTCGAACAAGTAATTCTACAGAAAAGAAATTAAAGTTTAATAATATCCTTATGCGGAACATAATCATCAGTTACTTGAATCAACTTCGATAAGGTCTTAGAATTATTTTATAATACATTCGGGGCTCGATGAAATTATTTCATATTCCGTAATATACAGGGTGAGCAAAAAAAGTGATAACACCTGCAAAAAGTTTGAATATCTCAGGTTATTGTAACTGTTTTCAAATCAAGCTTTTACCCATTACTAAAGGACTAATGTTTGATGGGGTGGCCAATTTTCATCCATTATAATCCATAGATTGGCCAGTCATCAGAGTAACCCCCCACTTTTTACCTAAAAATGACGTTTGCACCAACGGTAAGGGCAAATTGCACTTCGTTGGTGAGAAGGAAAAGGTGAACGCTCAGTGTTATGTCAATAATTTACTTCCTTAGCTGTTTGATGATTGCAATGCTCTTCTACCAAATGGTTTCATCTTTCAGCAGGATAATGTTCCGGCTCATGCATCTTGTCATGCATAGGAATGGATCATCGGGAGAAATCCGCATTTCATCAAGAAGAGTGAGTGGCCTCCAAATTCTAGGGATCAAAATCCTCTGGATTACTATGTCTGGGGAACCATGCTGCATCTCTTTCAGAAATACGAGTAGCAGCCTAAAAACAATAGAGGACTGCAGGAAGTGCTACCTACCATCAATTTGGGAGAGACTGCCCCAAGCTGGAATCAACAAGGCTGTCCTAATATTCCGAAAGCTGCTGCAGTCCTGAAAAGCAGCTGGAGGAAAGCATATCGAATAGGCAGAAATGCTAGCAGATACAACTAATACATTCTGACCCACTACAACGACCCTTTTCAGGGCAAAAACAATAAAGTTAAATATAATTTTTATTTACAGTACATTCAAAAAAGGGGGTTGCTCTGCTAAACTTCCATAACTGGACAATCTAAATATTAAAATGGATAACAATTGGCCACCGCATCAAACATTAGTCCTTTAGTAATTGGTAAAAGTTTGATTTGAAAATATAAACAATAGCCTGAGATATTCAAATTTTTTGCAGGTGTTATCACTTTTTTTACTCATCCTGTATATACGTAGGTTATACTTTTTGTTCAGCAATTAATGGTTTGTTCAAGAAATACATACATAGGCAATTGAAGACCTATCTGTTCCATCTCTCGTTTCCATCCAGTGTAATGATTTGCGACCAGCACTTAAACCTCCTTTTCTTTATTTTCCTTTTTCTTTGGACTGATTTTCTGGATTTTGAAATTTGCACCGTTTTTGGACCTTCTTTTTGCTCGCCGGCTTGATTTTGTCTCAATAGTACTCGCTGTTGTCATTAATGACTGTAGCAGTCTAATTGTTGTTATGATTCTTGCTAATACAGTTTCTAAATATTCACAGCTGCGCGATGGAGAGGTTGTAGTTCATTAAAAATTCCCTTGCACCTGCAATCTTCGTAGCTCCAAATAAATTATGTTCATGTTACTCCAATACTCAAGTCCTTGCAGTGGGTCAAAGTTAGAGAACGTTCTCTATACAAGACAGTTTCTCTATCTATCCCTCCATCTAAATCCAATTCCATCCATATCCATCAAGTAAAGTCCAAAAGTGTCCTTCTGCTTCAATATTGCGTGGAGAGTCAGGTATCTTTCCTACATAAGATTAGTCATAAGAGCTCCAAAATAGACTTCTTTCTTACATACATGTTACATTGGTTATATCTTTTAAACATACATGCAAGATTGGTTATATCCTTTCTAAATACATTTAAGAATGGTTATATCTTTTCTGCGTACAATAAGTTGGATTATATCTTTTCTACATACATGTTAGATTAGTTATTCATTTTCAACATACATGTAGGATTGGTTATATCTTTTTCACATGTAGGATTGGTCATAACAGCCATTAAATCATAAGAGTCATAAGAGCCATTAAAGCGCATTTGAGACTTTTGTGTTGCAGAAAGTAAAAAGTTAAAATTTAATTGCCCCTACATGCAGGGGCGGATCCAAGAATTTTTTAAGGGGCCCGAAATTTTTTTGAGAGCGTACACATTTTTGCTTCGAGACATGTGAAGCAACCAGAAAAATGCTGTGGGAGGAGGGCTCAATTTTTCACAAATGCGCTAGGCTCATAGAGTGAGTGTATCCCCGTATCTTATCCCCCCACTCTTACCTGTACTAAAGTGAAAGGAAAACCTAAAATTCGAAACATTAAACATTTGTTTATGAAAAAAGAAAGTTAACTTTTTCAACTCTGAAGAAACTCAGCTCATCTGAACGAAATGCAAATGTGATGTAATTTTGGCGGTAGAATGGGAGTGGGCTTAAGTCCATCCCAGCCAAGCTTGTTTTCATCACTGCACCGGGACAAAGTTCACATTTTTTACTTAGGCCTACACCATTTTTTCCTCTTGTACAGTGTTTAAAGTGAAAGTGAGAGCCAGTGCAACAATCAACATATTTAGGGCCCCCTTCCATTACACAGGGATCTTAAAATACAAAATATGGGCACCTAGTCCCATATTTGAAAAAAATTGAGCTAGTGGAACTGAGTTCCCTTTGGTACCCCGCCCCCTTCGCCTAACCACTGCCCTAACAAACATATCGACACATATAAATTGCCATAGAAACAATTAAAATATATTTTTAATTTTTTTATCGCCGGGCCTAAGGGAAGGGGGGCGGGCCCCCTGAAACACCCCTGGATCCGCCACTCTCTACATGTATAGTTTCCTGCACAACACCATTTTAGGATTAGTCAAATAAAGTCGGGCACTATTCCGACATATCAATATGCATATACTGTTTTATAACAGTGACTGGATGCAGTGTGCATCTAACCTCCAGTATTCCGAGTAAGTGATTACGCTTTGCAATATATTGCATTAATAATTTATTTACGAGGCGTAGTAATGTTCCTATATCGTACTGAATCCACTCATGGAAGAGTGGGCTCGAGAATTCCGTTCAGTAAAAGTAATGAACAATCAAGCGATAATTAAGCGACATTCTGGCGACAATCAGGCGACAATCAGGTGACAATCAAGCGACAATCAATCGGCAAGAGAGAGAGAGACAATCAAGCGACAATCCATCGACAATCCATCGACAATCAAGCGACAATCAAGCGACAATCAAGTGACAATAAAGCGACAATAAAGCGGCAATCAAGTGACTATAAAGCGACATTAAATCGACAATCAAGCGACAATCATTGGTAAAATTATTGCCTCCTATCATTGGTAAAATTAGAATTATTTGGTTCTGACATTTCTTAGCTAATAAGCTGTCCTTTTAACCGCGACTCGGATCATTCAGGACGCATCCAATAGTGCTCGATGTTGTCGTTGACAACGGCTGGACTGTATACATGAAGTGATTCTGAATTTAAAAATCATCAAAAGAACGCTTTATGCTACATAGTTTATTTCTACATGTAAATTTTGTTAATTAATGCTGACTCGTCTCTTAGAAGTATGCTTGACAATTGGTTCACCATGAAAAAGTGCACATTAATAGACATGGATCAGTATATCAGTATGAACAATTCCTTCAAGCCATGATGATTCGTGCTTGTGTCATTGCGTGTTCTTTATTGTAATCAATTCCCAATTAGCTATCTTTCATCATAATATATTTAGTAAAGTAAAACTAAACACGCAATTACAGTGAAATGATCAACTACGTTGATATTTATAACATTTTAGAAACTCATGTTTAAAACCCTTAAGTAATTTAGTCCATTTTCCGTATAGCCATTCCAGTGCTTGTCATGTCCGAGATTTTATTCTGAGATCAGCGCGGCTGGGATTCAAACCCACGATAATTAAATTTACCTAAGGATCTGTCATTTGAAACTACATGGCGTTATCACTGCGCTATTGGGACATTCAAATCTTAAGGATTACAAAGCTTACTAAGGACAATCAGTTCTTAGTAATCTTGAATATTGCAGAATAGTCTAGAAGCGTCTGGTATAAACTGTGCACGTAATATTTGGAATTGGAGTCAGAAATATTCTTAAATACATGTAGTTAAAGTCAATTGTAATGACAGTCCATAGAAGTGCTAAAGCAGTTGAAGTGCTAAAGTTAATGATAATGACAGTCCATAGAATCTGGAGTAAATAGTTTGCAATAATATCGTAACGATCGTAACGTGACTCATATTTTAAATCTCTGAAATCACTCATATATGGCAAGATAAATTTATTGTAGACATAATTAACAGTATATTGGTAAATGATATTTTATATTTGTTTTAATATTTGTAGAATTTAATATCTGGGGTATTTAATATTTAGGCCTTTCAGTTAGTTTGGTTTTAAAAGTCAATAAAAATAAGTTTTTTTTGGCTTGGAGGTATACGAAATTTGACCGGGAACTTTTTATTTGTAACGAAGTAATTTTTGAAGTACTTTTTACTTTTACTTTAAGCTGCTGAAGTGAAAATGTCACGTTACTTTTTGAAAATTGTATGAATATCTATCTCCATTTTTTACTAATTACTAAAATGTTTAATTCTAGGAAAATAAGGATTAAAATAATAAAAATTCACCGATATCATCTCTGTAAATTAGCTAGCGCCAGTATCTGCGCTAAATTAGATGCTTATTGTGGCGTAAATCAAAGCCATTGATCTACAGTATACGTATTACATCTGTACTGGCCTATGATATCTAGTTAATTATCTCGTAAATTGGGCATTGAGGTTTAGTGCAATATTAAAATTCTTGATTGTTCATAGGATAACATCTATATTGTCTTATGTAGTTCTATCATTGTTTGTGGATGACAAGCCTGCATATAAACTTGCACGCCTATTTTCCCCCTCGACCCAACTAACGATGAGCAATCTTTCCATTCAACCCTACTTTATTTAAACTTACATCCTCTAATTAAACTTTTCAATTGGTTTCAGATTTTCAGGAATTTCTGAAGCCTAGTCGCTCACCAATCCAATGTTCATGCTGACGTTGGTTTGGACTTCAGTGCTTTGTCGCCTTTTACGATCAGTCAACGGTTTATACATTATTCCGCAAGTCGAGCACAACAACAGTAATACAAACACAACACGGGTATTAACTGGTTATCATTAAATGGCAATTTAATAATGAAAACTTTTTTGTCTGAGACTTCAAACTTAAGTTAATAACTAGTTATTAACTAGTTTTGATTCCGAAAATAACAATAATCGGGGTGCTTGTAATGTCTATGAATGTCTATGAATATCAATGAATGTCTATGAATGTCTAGGAATGTATAGGAAAGTCTATGAATGATATTGGTTTCTATTGTAGAAGATTTTCATTTGTTCCTCGATGACCCACGGAAGGGTTTGTGCCCCACTGTAACTGAGATCTTCTCTATCAGGAAGTCAATCAGCTCTGCAAAGGACAGCACGCTTCCTCCCAACAGTAGACCAAAATACCCGCCCATGTCACCTGTGACGTTAAATATAGGTGTTTAGTTGGATCAATATAGTCAAATTTTATTAATATTACGAGGTAGTAGTGTAACCTGTGCATGACTTAGGCCACTCAAGAATAGTCTAACCGTAAACTGCACTTATTGTAAGAATCGACACCTAATGACTTATCAAGAACTGAAGAAGGCAATGGAAAACCTCCTCGGAAGCTTTATTTTCTCCTTGTCATAAGCAACGTTACTGTATGAAAAGCATAGCATTCATAAAGGGATTAAATTGCTGATCGATGACGTGTTCTTTGTGAATATTGTGTCAGCACTCAGCAGACTGTGAATAAGAATATGTACCGTGAACCAACATCTTGACAGAACACCAGAGATTGTGAAAGAGGCAGATTTTTACAGTAAATAATAAGTTTATTCATGTACTTACACTAAGCCTACAAACCGTGTTAATGAGTTTCCTTTGCCTAGTTGCTTATTTAGAGTTTTTCATTATTTCCTCCTCTCTTCATAGTTATTAACTATCGCCAAATTTTGACAGCGCATCGATTGCTCATAGCGCGGATTTTAGAATAATGTTCCAACACCCCGGGGTGTTGCTGACTTACCTACGATTGGAACACAGACACGACTTTGAGGCGCACACTCTACCAATACTTCAAAGCCCGTCCCAAATTTTGCCTTGACCGGAAACCTTTCATAATTACTAATATAATATTATAGGTCTTTCATGTAGTCATAGTATGAGAATATTGCAATTGTCTTGTATTATTGTTTTGTATTATTTACTGTATGAGAATATAATTTTTATGAGTTTAAATTATTTTTAAATTTAGTGTTTGAAAAGTACATTAAATATTTTGCATATTTTACTTTTAGTATGTATTTGTAAATATTAATTGTTTTGTAAATTTGCATATAAACAAAATACAAACTGAAGAAAGTAGCTGCATCGTAGTCAGGCGCCTGTTTAATCTTTTTGAAAGACATATCACCATAGTAGATGTTCACTTCCAAGATGTTATTCCTAAACACAATTTTAAAATAACTGAATTAGTTTAATTAAAGGCCTTTTATAAACTATTTTATTTTAATAACCTTTTCTATATCAGCATTTAATTATTCGGAGTACTTCATAATTCTACCTGTATATTTAGAAACGTGATGGACCTAAAACAAAATATACAAAACGTCAGTTGATTAAATATCTATTATAAAAATATGGTGTGCTACATAAAGTATGTGATGGTAACTTAAGTATATAGCTGAAACTTCGGGTTGATAAGAAAATATAGCTTGTCTTAACTTGTTCAGTATAACTTATTTACTTTATCTGCTTTGGTTATCTATTTTCAGAATGTCTCAATAGCGTAGGGGTAACGTCATGAAGTTTTAAATGACAGATCCTGAGGTGAATTGAACCCTCGTGGGTTCGAATCCCAGCCGCGCTGATCTGAGAGTAAAATCTCGGACATTCACTGGACTGGTGACACGGAAAATGGAACAAATTGCCTAACGGTATAAACATGTGGTGATAAAAAGTGATAGATAGCAACACAGTTGATCATTTCACAATAATGCGTGTTTACTTTTTTGTTTACTTTTTTCAACTAATCTACTTTAACTTTTCTACATTATATTATCTACTTTATCTGACTAACTTAATTACTTCGATGAAAGGATTCGACATCCTAAAAGCAGACTTTTTAAACAATTAACCTTTTACTTTGTATCCTAAATTGGAATAGCAAATAGAGCTCTCAACGCAGCCTTGTTGAGCTTGCTTCAGCTGATAGCGCTCTGCTGTTGACCATGTGTTGTTAAGTAACAATTATATGTTGTTGTATATAGACCAGGTGTTGTTAAGTATCAAGGGTCTGTTGTTGTATATCGAAGAAGAGAACTTAGAGAAGTTAAATAACGTTACTATTCGCAGTGACGTAGTGCTGGAAATGTGGAGAGTTCAGGACCAGCGCCATGAGCAGTCAACAATTCTGTAGATGTGGTTGGAAGTGACGGAGGATTGAATGATTGAGAGATCGAATGGGCAAGTAGAAGCTGTTGTACACGGTGGACTCGATGTAAGCAGACCTCTGGGTCTCAGAGGCCTCTGAGAAGAGCGGTTGTGGGTGTTGTGGAACAGAGAAGTGAGCTGGGGTAAAACCATACGAAACCACGAGCAAGAATTTCGCATCAAGTGAGAAAGGTAATAACCAGCAAACCGAAAACCTCTGACATCATTCCTAGCACTGTAGCAGTCGCACTGAATGGTAAGGACTTAGAATAATTGTGAGACTTCGTCAGAAGTCAACCAATCTATTCAGCTGAGGGGAGTGTTAAACAGCTGTTTCCATTAACAGTTCCGGACTAGTGACTCAAGAAGCTTGCAGGCTTTGTAGTATCCCAAAGCAGCTAAACAAGAGAAGAAAACTGTCACATCACGCAGCGCTGATGATGAATTTATATTCACTTCCGATTCATCGATGGACATTTTTGAGGCCTCCAAATATAAATCCAGATCATCGTGTATTCTAAGAAACAGTCTGAACAGTGACCTGTCAACCATATCTGCCACACATTCCACTAAGATCAGCTGAGCTCAGTTGACTCTGCATCAGCGGAACATGACTCGTGGATCGATGGAGAAGAGCGATCTAATTGTTCGATATCATCATAATTGTCTTGTTTTGTAATAAAAATTATGGTATAACAACGTCCCTTGTTAACTTAGAAAATAAATTTAAAATCGGATATTTTCATTAATGGCAAGAGTACATGTAAATAAAAAGATCGGATTTAGTGACTAAATCATTTCATGACTAAAGTTGTTGAGAATTCTGATTCTATGCCAACATTTTGTGCAAAGTTGAAAAAAACATCGTGAATGAGTGAACAACGACAATAATATGAAGTAGCAACAACTAGCAATGATTAACAACGACAATAATATCAAGTAACAACAACTAGCAATGATTAACAACGAATAACAGAGGTTAACGGTTAGCGCTGACTTGATGAAATCGTCGTTGAAGCTGAGCGCAGTGTTGTTGAGAGTCTGCTGCAGCTGTTGTAGCCTGAGAGAGACGAGAGACATCTGCGCCCTCTGTTGAGAGCTCAGCTCATCCAGTGTCAGCAGGATCTGAGAGAAATAGCCGTGGAGTGTGGTGGAGATGAGATGAGTGGAGTAGTTGGACTGAATGAACTCTTCCAAAGAGTCGCTTGTCGACCACGACTGCCATCTTTCTTCTTCTTTCAGCTCATAACCTACAGGCTAAACAACAACAACAACAGTGGTTCATGACAACATCGAGTGTCTTACTTAGAGGACCACGACTGTTATCAAACTGTCTCAATATGCTCGTAAGGTACAAGAACAACAACAACAACAGCTGGGAGGGGATTTAGCGCATTCGGTTAAGCTACGCGTCAACTGTTCGATATGGTTGAGCTGCGCTTCAATCGAACGAAGTAAAGCCACGTTGCGAGCGGTTAGTACTTTGTTGGCGACCACTTAGGAAGACCGAGTGTCGACAGCTTTGAATGTAAAATATCCCCAGGGTGTTAGAGGTTATTCTTAAATCCGCACCGGCCGCCATTGAAGCGACAACAAAAGGCAATGATTAGTAATAATCATAGAAGGGAAATGTACGAAATTTCGAAAACGACAAAAACAGCAACCATCATAAAAGAAACTCTACTGCACATGCGTATAACAAGTGTGCAACTGCACGGAATAAAAAAATATCAAAAACTAATTCAATTAGTCGTTCGCAAAGCCCTTTTAGCATTTTACTGTATAGAAGTAAAGCTTTTAATGTTGACGTCAGCTTTCTCACTCGAAAGCGATGTTAGTGACTGTAAGCCCTGGCTTTGAACCCCGCACATAACCTACTGGTCGGCTATAGAATATCTTACCACAGCGCCACTGGCATTTGCCTTTCTAAGCTATATGAGAGTAAATGCTGGGCAAACCATCTCCCTGGGTTCGAAGATTTCTACTAGTAAAGAGGAGTTTGCCCTATCTGATTGCCCTTTAAAAAAATGTGTTCGCATAATTGTCCTAAATTTATTTAAATAGGCAAATTAGCCAAATAATTCTACAAATGGCAGAATGCTATAAAACCTGTTAACTATTTATTGTAGTGCTCTTCTCTAAAATATCACTCACATTTTACCCCACCAGAAAACATTTGAACATTTTCTTCCCATTTCTTAATGCTGGGGGGGATATGTTACAAAAAGAAGGATTTAAGAAAGAGGCGATATGAAAGAGTTTAATATTGACGATATCATGCTACAATAGCGCTACTGCGGCTTACTGCATTGAACAGCGCTTATAAATATTCACTTATTATCATCAAGCGAATGACTCGCTGTTCATCACTGCCATCTCTGTCTTATTCAACAAATTCTCTGGCAGCAAGCAGGCATAAAATAAAGCTTAACAAAACACCATTAAACTGTGATATTTTATCGCTATACTATATTGTATAATCGGATATGCAATCTACGATCGCTGGTTACTCTGTTTATAGACAGTACACTAAGACACTTACGTAGGTTTATAATATACTTAGACTGTACTGTATATATAAAAGCATGACTCAGCCTACATTAAAATGAATAGCAAAAAAAATTCTTTAGATACTTGACCATTTCGCGTTGAATGGCATAATTATAACAGAAATGTATACAATAATTTAGTGTGAACTTGATTTTAAAATCATATTCAAAAGAATTTCTTCACACAGCTTCATTTAAAACGAATGTAATAGTATGAAAAGGAAACAAAATGACGTAGCGAAGATCACGGAAATGAAAACAAATATAGGCCCTATAACTTATAAACAGTTTGTCAAGAAATACTCTTGAAGCTAACGATAACTTCTGTGGACGCAGACCTGTTGGGTGTTGAGAAGAAGTACTGGCTTCCTCCAGAGCTCCCAGTTCCTGGCGTACCGCTCAACGCTTGCCCGGCTTGAGTTGAAGCCCCTATAGAGCCGCTCAAGATGCGAGAGAGCTTTGATGTAGTTGTTAACACTGATGACTTGCTCGTGATGTCTCACTAGAGATCTTAGACCCGAAATCACTGACTGCTCCGCTACATTCACAACTCTCTCCACGTTCAGCATCAGCTCAGTCACTCTGCCACTGTACAAGTACTCCAGCAGATCTCTGCTCGAGTACTTGCTGATTAAGTACCCAGAGAGTACTTGCTCGAGATAAGAGGCGTCCATCTCCATCCTACTCAGTACAGTACTTACCGTCGTTGTGTCACTCTCTAGGGTAGAGGTAACTTGGAACGTTAACCCATCAAACCACGCCTCAATCTCTGACATCACTGACCTATTTGAACTCAAACAAGTTGAAAAGCCACGCAGAACATTCGAGACTTCCTTGAGCTTTCTGTTCAGATGGAATAAAGTGAGATCCATTGAACCATTAAATGTGCAGTTATTTGAATATTCATTTGTAGCAGAGCTAGCAAAAAGAAAGTTCTCATATTCAGTGTAGACTGGGTCGTAGATAAGGTGCAACGCAAGGCTATCTAGAACACAGAGGAGTTGACTACACAACAGCTGCAGATGATCACCTATTGTGATACTGGATCGACAATCTTTAATCACTCTCTTCATCAGGCACGCCCCTTGCGACGGAAGCTTTTCCATAGATGAGAGTTCTGCCCTTAGAACATTCACACTCCGAAGTGTTCTTTTCAGAACCCAAGTCAGACCCTCAACTCTCGATGTATTCATCACATATGTAAGAAGCTTCATTTGTGCCCAAGCCTCTCCCAGCTGCAGTAGTAAACCGTCAACCACCGTCTTCAGGTTAATCTCTCCAGATACACCCTCACCACTGGCGTTACCAACTTCGCTACAAGAGAGAATCTCTCTTAGAGCCAGAGCACCGTTCTTCTTCAGGTCATCTGTTACCACATTAAGCAGACCACTTAGAGCTGTCAGCACATAGTCAGTCGTTGAGGACCCAGCGTCCACCACGCGCTGTCGAACGTTGGAACGCAGAGCCTCGTGTGCCTGCGCCAAACCCATCAAACCTTCTAAAATTGTATAGAATTCTCTAGTTTTAACTCGTGATGAAATATCTACTGCGTTCTGGTAGCGCTGCTGAATGCTGGTCAGTTTTTGAGATGGTAGATTGAAATTGTCAATATTGAGACGGGAGTAGGACAGGATTGGAGAGTAGTCGAAAGTCTCACAGTCGTCAGGGCAGTCACACAGGCCTGAGGTCGCCTCGTTACCTGAACAGTAGAATGTATAGTAAAAGTATGACGTTTAATGGTCAAGGTCGAACGGAATAGCCAATGGTAAATTAGTAACAAGACGTTTGAAAGTGAAGGTAGGACATGTAAAACAAATGTAGTTTTTACATTGTTAATCCTTATAAGGCAATTTTAAATGCAAAAAGTAACCGATTTCAAAGTGTATATTTCTCATTAGAAGATAAAAATAGATAAATTGCTTTGGAGCCGGATGCAATCATCGACCTCTCTGTGATATATTTTCAATTTAAGCAACATTGTATAACATTACTGGTATTGATCACTACGTCCAATTCTTGGTACACAAACGACTGTCCGCCGTAGAGACGTCACGTCAACTGTTAATCAATGACTTTTATGCTCTATTATATCAACTAAAGATGAGGCAGTGGTTAAAGTGGGAATTGGTATCTAGGGGAAGGTTCTTAATTTTTGCGGGCCCCCTATAATATATTTGCAGATCTCCTAGTATTTAAGATGGGTCTCTAGAAGGTGATCGCACATCAGAAAAATGAGAGCTATAGGAACTGAGTTCTCCAGCGTTCCCCCAGTTTAACCACTGTGATGAGGTAACATAATATACTTTGTGACTTTTATAACCGAGAACACGAATTGGTTTTACAATAAAGTCGTAACGAGTTAACTGCTGTTCTTAAAATTAAAAAAAATTGACCAGTAGCCAATTCTTTTTTGAATTGGAGGAGTAATTACTAGAAACAGTTATTATGAGTTGTAATTATTAGGTGCAATAATTACTACGAGAAGTAATTACTAGGAGCAACAATTAATAGGAGCAGTAACTACAAGGAGCAGTAATTACTAGGAGCAGTAATTAATAGGGGCTGTACTTAGTAGTAGCAGTCGTTACTTTGGAATAATCGATGGCTTTGTGCAGCCTACATGCATACAATTATATAAGAGAAGCTTGGAACCCCTTGCTTACCTTGTGCACAATTTAAGTATTGCTCCAGATTACAAATACTTGAATTACCTGCGAGAATTACAAGAAGTTACAAGAAATATAGTTATTTATGCAGATTTAAAAAATTAAGCAATTTTTTAAAATTTTTGGAATTACATCCAGTCTCAAAAATTAAAACTTAAATTCAATCTAAGAGGAGAAATTACCAAACTACCAGAGTATTCGGTAAAATATCTACCAGAGCATTCAGTAGAATATGAGAAATATGCTACCAGGGGAGTTTTAAAGTATAACACAGCTAAACAATTTCTCGGGTGTCACGATAAAAATGTCTTGTTTATAATTTCTATGGTCAAAACCACCAAATTTTAATTCCTTCACGAAAGTTTAGCTTCTGTAACACAATCAATAATACCCTATTAAAACTTTTGACCTCTAAAGCGGTTGTCCGTTGCCCTTCTCAGTAGCTGAATTAATCGACTTACACGAAACATATGGGATATCTGATGCAAACGCACAGACACATAGTATAACATCGAGATGTATCAAGCACATAAGGAATACGACAAGAAGAGGTACAGAGTAGAACATTTAGACATACTAGGCATGTAAGCAAAACGAAAAGCACCAGTAGATAATAGAACATTTAGACATACCAGGCATATAAGGAAGACGACAACCACAGATCATCTCCAGATAGAGAGTAGAACATTCAAGATGACATCGAGCACTGGTGTAGGGAGTGTGAGGAGGGTAATAACTGAGAGGCTTCGAGCCACATCGACCGTATGGACGGGACAACAGCTTTGTCTGTAAATAAAACATCAAATTAGCCTTGTGATTGTGCTCCTGCTTGTGATTGCTTGTGCTCCTGCTTGTGATTGTGCGCGTGCTTGTGCCTGTGATTGTGCTCGTGATTGTGCTTATTCTCATGATTGTGCTTGTGCTCGCGTTTGTGCTTGTACTCGTGATTGTGCTTGTGCTCGAGATTGTGCTTGTTCTCGTGATTGTGCTTGTTGTCGTGATTGTGCTTGTGCTTGTGCTCGTGATTGTGCTTGTTCTCATGAATGTGCTTGTGCTCGTGATTTTACTTGTTGTAGTGATTGTGCTTGTGCTCGTGATTTTGCTTGTGCTTGTGATTGTGCTTGAGCTCGTGATTGTGCTTGTGCTCGTGATTGTGCTTGTGTTCGTGATTGTGCTTGTGCTCGAGATTGTGCTTGTGCTCGTAATTGTGCATGTGCTTGTTCTCGTGATTGTGCTTGTTCTCGTGATTGTGCTTGTGCTCGTGATTGTGCTTGTGCTCGTGATTGTGCTTGTGCTCGTGATTGTGCTTGTGCTCGTGATTGTGCTTGTGCTCGTGATTGTGCTTGTGCTCGTGATTGTGCTTGTGCTCGTGATTGTGCTTGTGCTCGTGATTGTGCTTGGAGCGAGCTAACAACGGGTTTACATGTATATCAAACTGTATCGTAGGCTCAACATGTAATTAGACAAAATATAGCTCCTGTTATGGCGTACTTTAGCCTTCCTCAGTTTTAGCTCAATTGTCTTCTACGACGCGTGCATTTAACGGTTGATCAATTCATCAGTCGTCCTAACAAAACAATCAGCATAATTTTTGTGCACATAAATAATTGTACATTGGCTTATTTGATATATTTTTATATTTGAATACGTTAAACGTGTTAAGCCGTTTCTTCGATTTTTCAGCCGAGGAAGTTGTTAGGAACCTCTAAGTGGTGATTCATACATACGTAGGGATATGTCCAAAACTTTCATCTCCTAAAAAAATGAGATCACAAACGATACGTAGCGGATGATTAAAGTATTGAGAGGGTCATTAGAGCAGGTGTAGGATAGGAAAGGGCAGCTTTTACTTCTTTAAATGAGTCAAGAGAAGAGATATCTTAGAGGAGATATCAGCACATAGAGAAGAGATATCTTGGAGGAGATATCTACGCATAGAGAAGAGATATCTTAGAAGAGATACCTGAGCATAGAGAAGAGATATCTGAGTATGAATGCCAGGCGACAATACAAAACCAGCATCTCTGACATCTGATATGTCGTCTTTCTGCTGAAGACCAATCTACAGAATAAATCAATAAAGCAATAATAATATATAATAACTAATTACTGAAGCAATCAATCAATATTAAGCTGAACTAGGCTTTAAATATCTTATATAGGACGTAGCTGGAATTTAAATTAACTCTAATTCGGTGCCTGGCTTGATAATAATAATAATAATAACAAGAATTAGAGTGCTACAACTGTCCATGACAATATCGAAAAATATTGAGACAAATCCAAACCGATGAGCAAAAAGAAGGTCCAAAACTTTGCAAAATCCAAAAAATCAGTCCGAAGATTGAATATTAATAATTATTAATATGAATTCGTGATAAACTTTTGCCTGATACCCCAAACCTGAAATACATCCTGGAGTAAAACTGAATCTAATATGAGATCCCGTCGATGACGACTAAGATTTAAATCACTGACAGTCATAATATAATTGAGTAAGAGACGAAAGACCTACTTACGAGAACTCCACCGCTATCAGGAGAAGCAGGATCGCTGTCGTACTGTTCGGCGTTTAGCTTCAGGTTCAAACCTCTGCTCAAACCTTAAAGTAAATTTCATTAAATTCATTGAAACTAATCAACAACTTTGAAATTGTATTATAATAACTTTACATGCCAGATTTCGGACTGCAGCTGATATTTAATTGTGCTGTAATTAATTCATTAATTATCCTGGAGTTGATTCATCAATTGAACTGCAATTAATTTAGTAATTAGGCTGTAATAAATTCATTAATTATGCTGGAGCTGATTCATTATTTAGGCTCCAATTAATTAATTTGACTGTAATTAATTAATTATCGTTTGGTAAAGAATACGGTAAACGGCATAAAAATTATGTCGTAAAGAGGCGACTGATCAAGAACTGAGAGAGAGGATGGGAAACAACCTCAAAAGTCGTAATACTTCCAAGCTATGGACCTCATTAAGGTGTGGATACAGAATATTAGGCTTTTGTTAAAGGACTAGGTCGTTAATTGACGGAGCGCTCTATAGGGAGCTAGAAAGCAGCTTGTGAGTAGGAATGTGTACCTTGGACTCTATCACTGGGCAGAAAACTAACAATAAATAGAGAAATATATACTTAATTTTTACTAGCTTTGGCGCCTGGCAAAGTGTAAGTTTTTGCTATGGCATATCTTCTAGAATTGCCCTCAGGAATTTAACGTTGAAATATCAATTATTGAGTTATAGTATTTTAAATTTGTAATCTATTTTATTCTATTGTATGGTATTGTATCGTATTTTATATCATTACCCGCTTGACTGGTGAATGCAGTACAGTTGTTATCAGCATTGAAAGAGTAACACAGAGCAGCTTCTGTCTGTACTGGTGTGATACATTCTCTAGGACAAGCGTTGCCGTTCCAAGAACATCTAAATAGATACAATTAAATACACTGCTCATGACAACTTCTAGAAATCCTAACATGTAATACATAGCAGCTTGTGTCTGTACATTCTCTATGACAAGCGATACGATACCGTTCCACGAACATCTATATTCATGAAGATATAACTCCATTAAACACACTACTCATAAAACGATCTGGCATCTAGATACATGCAGATACAAATCTGTAAAACCACTGTTCACGAAACCGTCTAGCATCAACATAGAAACTTAACTTAATTATCGTTCAATAATAATAATAAAAGGTTGAACGTCCGTTTCCTCATACAAGGATGCAGTAACTCTATCAATTTTGACTAAGTAGTCAATACATTAAATCATAAATCAATCAATCGTATGATCACCTAATCAACCAGTCAATGCACATCAGGTATAGGGTTGCATTGAAAAATATGATAACAGGAAGATGCTGTGAATAAATTATAAAAAATAGAATAAAATACAAAATAGAATGCTAAAATAAAAACTAAACAGCTTAGACTTATAAAACTTAGACTAACTTTTCTTAAGTTTTAAGGCATAGTAGAGGACTAGTTTGCCTTTGCTTTGGAGTAGCATTAACATTTTAGTAGCATTCAACATTTGATCACAACTTGTACTCTACGCTAACAAATAAATATGAGAACAAATAGAAATCTCACGAGAGGATCAACTCGTTTTCATCTTGTTCGTCTTCTTGTGTCCAGGTAGCTACAGATGCATCTGTGAAGCACAACGAATGTTTCAATAGATCTGTATATAGAGAATCAGGTAACAGCATTAATTTTTAAATGGCTCTTCCTAGGGTCCTGGGATCAATTCCCGGTAGAGCTTATCCTACAGTAAAATCCAGGATATTCACAGGGTGATAAAATGAATAATTGATCATAAATCTTCTGCCGATCTGTACTAAAGAAACTATATGTAAGCCATATTTCAGGTATTTATACTAATTGTATAGACAAATAAAATTATTCACGTTACATACAGGACAACATAGATAAGAATAATTGCTAACTGTACGTGTCATAAAAGACGACACATAATAATAACATCAACTCACTGTACAGCTTCTTCATAAGGAATCGCAGCTTAACTTCCTCTTCCTCTTCCCTGACATCATCCTTGTATGAGGAAACGGACGTTAAACCTTTATTATTATTATTATTATTATTATTATTGTTATTCAAGTGTTGAATCCACTTACGTAGTTATGTAGTAGTAACTTACAGCTTGACCGACTTTGCGATTGCTTAATCGATTGACTATTAATTGACTGAGTGATTTAATGATTGCTGATTTATTTACTGCTTGATTGATTGATTAATTGAATGATTAACTGATTGACTGACTGCCTCAGTACTGACTAGAGAAGTGCTGCAGCAGCATGGACTTGTAGCTAACGAGCGGTACTCTACGTCCATTGTACAACAGGACTTTAGGTGGACCTGAAACTAACAAACAATATCAGCAATAGCAAGCGATCTGTATTTAACGCCAAACTCGTCTTTAAAATGCGACATTGGGGAGTCCTATAGAAAAAAGTATAAGTTACAAGCAATGGAATGTTTTATTCAAATTAGGTAAACAGGATTGTTTTCACAGGGAATATCCTGCCCAGTCAATGTTAGTTGAAGATGAGGAAGGCACCATAGGGGGCCTATCTCGTCATAAGCAGAATCCCCCAAGAATAATGGTATTTCAAAAGGAATGCTATAGATTATTTAAAGATCCACGCGAATGTGGACATGTAGAGGAAAACAGAAGATAGATATGAGTGGAGGCGTTATATACCATGGACCTTCCAGTAGGCAGTGCACTAAGAAAGATAGAGAGAGAGAGAGAGGGATTCAAATCGGTTAATGTTGATCCGAACATCTAACTGACAGAATAAGTGCAACGAAGCTAAATAGAATTTTTATATAATTCAGTAGTATAGTGCCTGAGCTGTTTAAATTAAGAGGGAAATGAATTAACAAAATACTCAATTGCAGGCCTAACAAATAATTTATGTACGGCTCAATAGAAGCAGTATAAATAAACTAAATGTTTCCGTACAACAGTTGAGCAAGCAGGAACGTTCAATGTGATTTTTAACTCGCGACCTCTTGCTTGCCAGAGGTGAGCATTGCCTATTAGGTTAACAATTCGGTGCAGTTTGATAATAATTAGATGTTAGAAGTAGTTAGACTTTAGAGAAAACAACAAACAGATATTTAACGGTATAAAATTGGGGCTAGAACAAAAAATTGAAACGAATTCTAAGTATAAATCAGCTAATCACTACAGAAACGTAAGATCTGAACGAACATTACTTACTACTCCCTCGACAGAGGTAAGATACAAATCATTTCTTACTCATTACCTGACAGAGGTAAGGTACAAATCATTTCTTACTCATTTCCTTGAGAGTTGTCTGGTACAATTCAATATTTACTTATTCCCTGAGAGATGTCAGGTAAAAATCAATACTTCTTCATCCCCTACAGTTGTCTAGTACAAATCAATACTTACTCATTCCCCTGATAGCGGTCAGGTACAAATGAATACTTTGTCATTACTCTAACAGAGATCAGGTACGAATCTAAACTTACTCGTTCCATGACAGACGCCAAGCACATATCCACACGTACCTCAACTAGATAGGTTTTTATAACCTCTTTGACGGCCTAGTGTTTGTTATTGCATATTAAAGTGTTTTCTGAAAATAAGCATAGCGTCCATCTCTCTCTCTCTCTCTCTCTCTCTCTCTCTCTCTCTCTCTCTACTCAGTTTCCGGCAAAGGTCAGGTATAAGTTAACACTTACTCATATCCTGACAGAGTTAAGGTACAAATCATCACTTACCCCTCCCTGTAATACACCTCTCCACGTTGTCTATCGACACCGTCTCCCTCACTCCAGTCCACGGCTTTGATGCTACAAACACGAGCCTGAAATCATGGGGCGGTTGAGTCACGTTGAGCACCACCTTGCTCCAGCGCTCCCCTGGAGCCTGAGCGGAGTAGTTGAGCAGAACTATGAGCTCCCTGAGCGAGTAGTCCTCGGCGGCTTGCCACAGGACGAGCGTGACGTTGGGAGAGGAGATGTGGTACTGGAAGCTGAGGCAGATGGACTGAGCGACTTCTGAGGAGTAGTATGGGGAAGAGAGGATGGAAGACTCCAGGCCTCTGTCCAGTTCTACCTCCCAGTACGAGTCTGTGATATCATTACAATAGCTATCATTTCTCTCTCTCTCTCTCGATTTCCTTCTCTCTCTATGTCGGGCTCTGCTAAATGACAGGTCTAAGGTACAAATGGCTACTCGGTCTATCTTGCGCTACGTATTTGCATTCCTTTGATCAAAAGGTTTACTCAATCAAGGAAACTTAGCCTCTGTCTAACATAATTGTAGCATTATATCGGGAAATATATCCTCTGAGTTGGTGTACCATCGCTTTCCTCAACTTCCTTCAAATTTGTCTCTTATGAGTCCGGATAAAATGTAGAGAACAAAGGATTAAATAAATGCAAATATATCGTAGTTTAGGAGTGTAAAGACAGGAAGTCACCATTGTTTTGACATTTTAAACTGTTATATATGACCTCAAAGGTTAAATGATCTCAGTGGTTATATGACCACAAAGGTTAAATGACCTCAGAGGTTATACGACCTTAGAGATTTTAATACCTCAGAGGTTATAAGACCTCAGAGGTTATAAGACCTCAGAGGTTATATGACCTCAAAGGTTAAATGACCTGAGAGGCTAAATGACCTCAGAGGCTAAATGACCACAGAGGTTATATGACCTCAGAGGCTAAATGACCTCATAGGTTATATGACCTCAGAGGTTATAAGACCTCAGAGGTTATAAGACCTCAGAGGTTATAATACCTCAGAGGTTAAATAACCTCAAAAGTTAAATGACCTCAGAGGTTATATGACCTTAGAGTTTATATGACCTCAAAGATTAAATGACCCGAGAGGCTAAATAACCTCAGAGGCTATGTAACTTCAGATGTTATATGACCTCAGAGGTTAAATGACCTCAAAGGTTAAATGACCTCAAAGGTGAAATGATCTCAGAGGTTATAAGACCTCAGAGGAATATGACCTCAAAGGGTAAATGACCTCAGAGGCTAAATGACCTCAGAGGCTAAATGACCTCAGAGGTTATAGGACCTCAGAGGCTAAATGACCTCAGAGGCTAAATGACCTCATAGGTTATGTGACCTCAGAGGTTAAATGACTTCAGGGGTTATATGACCTCACTGGTTATGTGACCTCAGTGGTTTTAAGACCTCAGGGGTTAAATGACTTCAAAGGTTAAATGACCTTAGAGGTTATAAGACCTCAGAGATTATATGACCTCAAAGGTTAAATGACCTGAGAGGCTAAATGACCTCAGAGGCTAAATGACCTCAGAGGTTATATGACCTCAGAGGTTAAATGACGTCAGAGGTTATAAGACCTCAGAGATTATATGACCTCAAAGGTTAAATGACCTGAGTGGCTAAATGACCTCAGAGGCTAAATGACCTCAGAGGTTATATGACCTCAGAGATTAAATGACGTCAGAGGTTATATGACCTCACTGGTTATGTGACCTCAGTGGTTTTAAGACCTCAGAGGTTATATGACCTCAAAGGTTATGACCTCATAGGCTATATTAACTTATAAGCTACTAGAAGTTCCTGGGTACGAATGCCGGCTGAGTCAACAGAGATACAGTATCTCGTTTTAACACAGGAGAGGCATGCGTTTAGTAGACTTAACGTTTCACGATTTAAATAATTGAGGCACTGAGCTGAACAAAACAACCTGTCAACATTTAGTGAAAGATATAATCTTGGACGGACAGTTGTATACGATAAGCTAGTGTACCTCTACACTTGGGCACGGCGCAGTACTCCCACTCGACGCTCTGCTCCACAGTGTAGCACCAGGCAGCTGACTCGTAAGTCCCGTCCAGGGTCGGGTTCCTACAACCACTCCCAATATCGCTCAGCGTCACGTCATTATCAGGAAACATGCTGACGTCATCGTAGACGTGCTGATGAGGCAGCTGAGATGACCAGGATTGACAGGACAGACCGGAAATTGTCCTGTGCACTGATCCAATGTAGTCCCTTCCGTCGTCTTCCACCGAACATTCCATTCGGTTGAAACCATTTGAGGAGTCTAGCAAAACGTCAAAAACTTTAATATTTCATGCTACATTATTTTATGATGCAGAATTCAACAATAATCACGCCGTGCGGCGGAATTTCAAAGTTAATTCTAGTATTGATTAATTAGTCGCAGTTTGTCATTACTTTGCGAGGTATTTTCCGATGAATGTTCAAAAAAGGATGTTCGTAGTTCTCTGTCATTAACGGATTTTCCGACAGTGACTGGAAGAACACTGGAGTTGAACCCTGCATATAATGATGTCAGAAGGATAAGTTGCCAAATAAGCGTTGGCTAAGTCTTGACACACAAACGGGTTCAAATACTTAGCTCTCAAACACACAAACTTTTGTTTTAGTTTGTGAAACATTTAAACAAACAGACAAACATTCAGAAACAGAACGTAAAAATCACTCCAGCGCTACTGCACTCAAGCACTCACGCACACACACACTGGCACAGACCTGAGGCAGAGCTGGAAGGCCTGGAGACCACGCCCCATCGGGAGGGGCCGGTGGAGATGTCGGCGAAACCACAGCGATGTTGATTCTCAAAGTCACACGTCCGGAAGGAATTATCACTGTAGCCTGCGAAACAGACAAGGAAAGTCTACGGTAATCTAAGTTCAGCATGTTTGGTGTAGGATTAGAGAGATTTCACGCAGAGACTAGTTAAACATAATAGTTATGAGACGCTTTTATTGTTTATGCTTATACTCTAAGAAATGTTTAACCTGAAAACATTACGCACTGATTATATTTATCACTTGTTTTCTAAATTGGTGACGATGCGCAGGAATTTACTATTGCTTATGACCAGGTGAATATTAAGAGCTCGAATATCCCTTATGTAGCATAAACTACTACAGAGACCTTATTAGATTAATTCATTAATTGATCGAACAAGTTATTGATTAATTGATTGGTTGACTATATGATTGATTGATCATTTGATCGAATGAATGATTGATTGCTACTACTACCTGATTGATATCTTAGACTGTCAGGCGGCTATTCATAAGTTTATCAGAGATCAATAAGATCTATGGAGATAGCTACGAAGAAAGAACTAGGGAGAAAGAACTACAAAGAGAGAACTATGAAGATAGAACTATGAAGAGAGAACTATGAAGAGAGAACTATAATGAAAGAACTATGCATGAGAGATAATTATGAATAGAGAACGTTGGAGAGATAACTAAGCAGAGTGTAGAGAGAGAGAGAGAGAGAGAGAAAGAGATAAAGAGATATAGATATAGCTATGACCATAGGAAAATGATAAGAGAACTATGGAGAGGATCTACAAAAAGGTAACTCTTAAGAGAGAACTATGAAGAGATAACTATGAAGGAAGAACGATGGAGAAATAACTATGAAGAGCTAACTATGAAGAGAGGTCTATGAAGAGATAACTATGACGATATAAATATGTAGAGATAATTATGAATAAACAACTATGAAGAGATAACTATGAAGAAAGAACTATGGAGAGATAACAATAGAGAAAGAACTATGGAGAGAACTATGAAGAAAGAAATATAGAGAGAACAATGAAGAAAGAACTGCGAAGAGATAACTTTGAAGAAAGAACTATAGAGAGATAACAATGATGAAAGAACTATGGAGAGATAGCTATGAAGAGAGAACTATGAATAGAAAACTATGAAGATAGAACTAAGAGGGAACTATATAGAGATGACTATTGTGATAAAACTATGAAGAGAAAATTATGGTGATAATTATTGACGTGTACCTGACACATTCTGACAGGAGGAGTTAGCAATGTTTACATCTTCTATAACCCCGCCCCCAGACATGCGCAGTACGAACTGAATATCAAGAGGCGGAGCCAGGATGTCGCTGAGCCTTAGATTCAGCATAGCTCTCAACTTCGTTCTTCCTTCCTCTCCTAGTCTCTTCTCTCTATTCTCGTCCAAGTAAACTTCCTCCCAGGTCTTGCGAAATATCTGCAGCAGTCACATACCCGTGAAGTATCCACCAGTGAATCATCCACCAGTGAATTATGCTCCAGTGAGTCATCAACCGGTGAATTATCAACCGGTGAACCATCAACCGGTGAATTATCAACCGGTGAATTATCAACCGGTGAATCATCCAACAGCGATTCATTCATCAGAGAATAATCAACCAGTGAATCATAATCCAGTGAATCATCCAACCGTGAATCACCCACCAGTGATGATTATCAACCAGTAAATTAGTCATCAGTGAACCATCAATCACTCCAGTAAATCATGAGTCAGTGAATAATCGATATTGAATCATTCACCAATGAATCATCGTCCAGTGGATCATCAGCCGGTGAATTCACCGATGAATCATCGAAAAGTGAATCACCCACAAGCTGGATTGTCCAAAAGTGATCTAAAAACTATTCATCAATGAATAGTTCATTGATATATACCAACTGGAATCTGTTACCAGTAAATCACCTGAAAGTAAACAACGGATAGATAAGTAAATAAATAAATATTGAATTAAGCTAACCAGAATCCTGCTAGCGGGCGGTTTGTTAGACCTATCCGTCATGTCGCCCACCGTGCGGCGCAAATTGGGCATTGCGAGGTAATAGAGACGTACATGGAGAGGTAGAATGAGAGACACTTGCAAACATACAGTTGTGTTTGGCTGACCGGTTGAGACCGGATTGTAGGTGTAAACATTGGTAGACCACTCCCCCGTGTAGAGATCTTGTTGCGGAAACCAATTCCTCCTCAACTGCAGAATGTACTCTATGGAAATTGTTATCATTCAATTAATCATCTGGCCAATCAATAATCGTTAACTATCCTGCTAATGAATTGATTAATATTGCTAATTTTCTCTCACAGCTTACTGCCTATAGTCCATAGCATATTGCTGAACCACATATTTCTATCCTTTCTTGACCTTTCATATCCACATAAGCCTCTATTATGTCATTTAGCGTCAGGCGTCTCTTTTTCTCCACCTCTCTGTTAATTAACTATATTAATTATATGTATTAATTAACTTATTTATTAAGGTAGACATTAGTATCTGTTCATTAATACTCAACGTTATCGAAGATTGTATCAATGATTTTATCAATGATTTTATCAATGATTTTATTAATGATTTTATCAATGATTTTATCAATGATTTTATTAATGATTTTATCGATGATTTTATCAATGATTTTATTAATGATTTTATTAATGATTTTATCAATGATTTTATCATTAATTTTATCTATGATTTTATCAATGATTTTATTAATGATTTTATCAATGATTTTATCTATGATTTTATTAATGATTTTATCAATGATTTTATCAAGGATTTTGACTGATTTAGCTCGAAGCATTGCAAAAATATTGCAAAGATTCACAACAATAACAACAACAACTTACCAGCTGTTGAGAGAGGTTGTATGGAGTAGGTTAGGCTGGAGATGTAGGCAGCTGATCTAGCTGATATAGAGATGAGTATGGCACCATTGTATGTCTCTATATTCTCCAGTCTAACGGTTCCTCCTCCTTCACTCAATATACTCAGTGTTTCACTCTGTATACCTCCAGATGTCTGTCTGCGTATCTGTTGTGTGTACAAGAACTACCTAAGCACTTTGTGATTTGGAAATGTTAGGACCGGTTAATTGGATTCGCTGGACCACAAACAGTCTCGTATAAAATCTCGGACAAGGAGAGAGTCAGTCAATCGCTTTATCAGGCAATCGATATTCGTGGAATGGTTGCTGAAGAAGTTATCTTTATAAAATAATAAAAGCAAGGCAAAACAAAAACTAGAGCAACGTCAGTTCCCTCACTCGAAAGCGATCTCAGTGACGGGCGAACCCAGGATTTGAACCCCGCACATAGTGATCACCGGTCGAATATCTTACCGACATCGTTCGATAATTTACCAATGTCGAAAACTATACATATGAAGAAATAGCATAAAAATTATGTCCTTATATTACCTCAATACATATTTCTATCTTATCTTTTAGAAACTTCAAACTTAGAATGGATTTGCGTAATTGGTATATGGAGGTTAAGAGAAAAAGAAACTGGTTACGAGAAAACATAGGATAATAGAATAAGAAAAGAATGCTATGTCTTAGAGCGGCGGATGGGTTGAATTCTAAGATCTAGTTATCTGATTTTCTAATAAACTGCAGTATAACAATATAGACTTAGTTGATTTCGGAGCCTGACAATAGATAAAGTAAGCAACTGCCAATGACAACAACTCATGATGGTTTATTGGAGACGCCGGCAGTGGTTAAGGTTGGGGGATTGTGTTCCCCTAGCCCTCATATTTTCGGCGGTGTGTTCCCCTGATAGGGGCCCATATTAGATACTACGAGACCCCGGATAAAATGTGACTTGAAGTTTTTCTTAACAAGGCTAAAAAGAAAAAAAATTTGTGATGATAACCATCTGTTTAGTGAAATTGCTGAAAAAGCAGAGAGTGGATTGTTTAGTTCTGTGCTTAATAACTCTCATCACGTTTTGTTTCCCCTCATGCTACCACCGAAGGCAAATAATAGTCTACGTAAACTTAGAGATAAAGCCAATCCTTTTATGCTCCCTCTTAGAACCGTGCAGACTATGAGTGACAATAACTTCGTCATGAGGATGCTTTACAAAACTTCTATTAAATTTTGATTGATATTATGTACTTTGACATTTAGTTTTAAAGGCCTGTGTTTGTATGTACCTGCATGTGTTTTTCAAACTGTGTACGATTAACGCCTTGTGTCAGATATCATTGCAATAAACGAATAATATATACTAGTAAATACATTACAGGGGCCAAAATGTTTTTGCTGTTCCCCTATCACTCAATTGCCACTTTAGCATTCAATTTTTTTATATTCCGAAAACCATTTAGTAGTTGCCATTAACATAACTTCGAGACTACATCTAAGATTCATTAAAAGCGTCTCCTCTTAACATTGTGTACGGTACTCAGGGACGCCCCCCTCCTGAGCCCCCCCCCCCCTCCTGAGCAACGACGTATGAACGCCACACTGACGTATTTGAGCAATTTTTCCACATCCCCTACTTATTAAGCTCTCTACTTACATGTATATTCACTCCCCCTAATATTTTCAACGACGAAACTTTCGTCGCTGTTAACACTGCCCCTGGCTGTATTTAACAATCAATCAATCAATAAGAATTTAACGTCTGGTTCCTCGCCGTAAGGCAATGTCAGGGACGTCTCTTGCAGATACTACACAAACAGGCGCCAAAGCATCACACGATGACGACTGAGTACACAGAGACCGCAAGAGAAAGCGAGATCAAAACAGTGCAAATCCAAGATCCAAGGCAAGCGGGTCATAATTTAGACCTATGGCTTAAAGAGATGGGTTTTAAGCTTGCCAAGGAAAGTACCAATACAACAACAAGATCGAAGGTCTTGTGGCAGAGAGTTCCATATTGTCGGAGCAGAAAACATGAAGGAGCGTCTACCCATGGCAGATTTAATATTTGGTACACTGAGAAGGTTTTTACTAGAGGAACGAAGACTACGAGAAGGTTGATAGATGGATAAAAGATCAGATAGATAGGATGGTTTACCATAATTTAAACTTTTGAAGGTCAAAGAAGCTACCTTGAATTTTATACGTTCGGATGCTGGTAGCCAATGCAATTTCTTAAGAAGAGAAGAGGTGTGGGATTTGAGTATTTTTACATTGCAGACGACTCGAGAAAGAGAATTTTGAACGTGTTAGAGACGCATTAGAGGGGTCTTTGGGAGATCATTCAGGAGGGAGTTACAATAATCAAGTTTAGAATGGACCAGCGCATTAGCTAATATTAACTGACCGTTACTGGCGTTGTACTACAGACGTCCGTGTTCGGGCAGGCCTTCGTTTCCAGGCCGATATTAACAGTCATGTGGCCGTGTCCTAGCAGATATATCCAGTTGTCGGTGAGTTCATACAATCGTGGAATCACTCCATCCATGTCATAGCGCAAGAATACGCCGTCTAGTGTTCAAATATCGTATATGCCACTGATTTTAATATAAAATACCGAATTAAATAAAGCAATTAAATTAAATTGTATAAAATACTTTGCCATAGGCCTCTAGAAAGGTTAGCCATATAAATATATCATATAAAAAATTAGCCATATAGCGGATTTCAGTTATACTAAAATTTACACGTTTGAATGTCTCAGTAGCGTAGGTGTAACGTCATGAAGGTTTTAACGACAGATCCTGAAGTGACTTGAACTCTCGTGGGTTCGATTCCCGGCCGCGCTGATCTGAGAGTAAAATCTCGAGCATTCACATGACTCGTTACACGGAAAATGAACTAAATTGCCTAACGGTTTAATTAAACATGTGCCATTAAAAGTGATAAATATCGACATAGTTGATCATTTCACTATAATGCGTGTTTATTTTACTTTTACACATAATTTAGTATTACAATATTATTTAATTTTAGAATATAATAGGCCTACACGTAATGATTTAAAAATTAATAAAATTAATAAATTTTAACAATTGGACAATACAGTTTAAAAATGCACTAAATACTATGCAATTCGGCACAAAATAATAATAGAAAATATAATTACAATTTATTACAATAAAGAAACCAAGTAAAAAATTTATAAAATACAATTATCATTGTGTCACTTACATGTAGATGACACTATTAGATGATAATTGTTATAGTTGTTCTATTTTGCACTTAAATGCACATTTTAATATTAAATAAGCTCTAATAATATTTACTCATTGGGCGTCATATTTGTTATCACTGTCATTAGATTAATTTTTACGACTTACATGTCATTAGATTAATTTTTACGACTTCCATGTAATATATTAAATACGTCATATCTATACTATTACATCACAAGTTTTTATGACTGCAATGAAACTAAATATAGTATTTAATAAAATTAAAGCTAATATTATAAGACCAGCAGTAAGAAAAACATTAGGTATTGAATGTTCTAATGAATAATTGCGTTGATTTGTTTTTGTCATTTGTAAATTACTAGATTAGCATAGCTTAACTACATGTATGATAAGTGTTTTATCAGTTTAACGCCCGTTTCTTCATGCGAGGATGACGTCAGGGACGTCACCTCAACACAAGTCACTGCAAATTGGTTCACCCAACCTAAATGATCACTGCAAATTTGTTCACCCAACCTAAATGATGCCTATCCGGTGATCGAAAATAGTCTGGCAAGGTGAAATATTCTTCTTCTAGTGCCTTCTTCTAGAGCACTGCCTAGCTGAAGGTCCATGGCGTATAGTTCTTCCATCCAATTCTCTCTTCAGTCTTCCTTTTCATCTCTATATTTGAATTTTTTTATCGAATCATGCAACATCCCATATCGCAGTCGTCCTCTAACTCATTTCCTTGCATTATCGTGTAGTGCTTTGGCGCCTTTTTTGTAGAGTTTGCAAGAGACGTCCCTAATATTGCCTTATGGCGAGAACCCGGACGTTAAATTCATATTGATTGATTGATTGATTATTGCTACTATTACATCATTTAGTAATTTATCCACGCTTAAAATATATGGAAAATATGTTTAAAATATCTATCCAGTTAATCTTTCAAGTTCAAGATGATATAAATGAAAAGAAATATAGTTTAAATTAGCCATGGTAAGTAGCAGGAGCGGATCCAGAAATTTTTCAAGTGGGGGCCGAATTTTTTTTAGAGAGTACACATTTTTTTGCCTTCTTCTGGACATGTGACGCAACCAGAAAATGCTGAATGGGGGGGGGGATCAATATTTTTTCACTACTGCGTTTGGTTCATAGAGTGAGTGTTTTCCCGTATCGTTCCCCTCCTCTACAATCATACCCGTACTAAAGTCACGGGAAAACCTAAAATGCCTACAATCCTACATTTGTTTTGAAAAAATGTAGATTAATTTTTTCACCTCTGAAGAAACTCAGCGGATCTGGACGAATATGCAAAAGTGACCAAATTTTGGAGTTAGGGAGGGGGGTTTAAAAGCCCTCCAAGCCAAGGCTGTTTGCACCACTGCACCGGGACAGAGTTCATATTTTTTACTTATACCATTTTTTCCCTAATACAGTGATTAAGATGAAAACTGAGAGCTAGAGAAAAGGTCAATATTTTTCGCCCCCCCTTAAATTATACTGGGCTCTTAGTGTATCAATTGTGGGTCCCTAATGGGCTCATATTTGAAAATTTATCGGCGGGCTTAAGGGGGGCCCGGGTCCCCTGGATCCGACACTGGTAAGTATTAGAAGGAGAAAAACTTATAGTCGACGAGCAATACTTAACAGTCTCCATGGAATTCCATATTCAGTGCTCTCACCAATCTCCAAGACACAAATTCATTCAGACTTACAGCTCTCTCAATGCAGCCTCTAGGGTTATCGCAATCTTAAAGTACAAATTAATATACATCTTACAAATTATCTCTTCATAATAGCTGTGACAAAACTGCAATTAAAATTCCATGATAACTTGGTAAATGTATCACGTTATTGTTGTTACTTTTCACCCAGAATATTAGTCAGCATGATGACTTCCTCATAGAGAAGTATGTGGGTTGAATGCGTTTGTGGATTAAAGAGACCATCTCCGGTAATTAGCATTGTTCTACATCTCATAGCTCATCTTTTTGAAGTCATTTTTCAGAGCTGCAAACTGTAAGGAGACTTTTTGTCAATCACACAGCGTGCTTTGTAGATAGTGAAATCTTATTCCTATACATGATTAGATATGATTAGACTAAGAATATGTTACTTGGACCCGCACATAAATAGAACCGTAAAGAGAGATGGAAAAAAATCAGTGAGAGAGAGAGAGACCAGTTAGGACGAAATTTAACTAATATGGTTTAGTGGCGCATCAATTAATCGAAGCTAAGCAATGTCGGGATCAGTGAGTACATTGTTGGGTGACCAAGTGGGACGACCCAGTGTTGACGGCTTAGAATTAAAAGAATTCGAGAGAGCTGGATAAGGTTATTCTTAAATCCCCGCCGACTACAATCGATGCGCCATCAAAAGGCAACACTTAATAATAGCCACGGAAAGAAAGGAGGAAATAAAGAAAACTACAAGACAGAAATTGAGCAAGTAGCACGTAGCGCATGCGATTGTGATAGTGAGTAACCATACGAAAAATAGAAACTTCACTGCTGAACTCTTATAGGCCTAACATTTATTTACTGTGGCATGTAGAATTAGTGTTACTAGACATGTTAATAGATATGTTAAGAGACGTATTAATAGACATGCTAATAGGCATGTTAATATACATCTTAATAGTCGTGTTACTCGACATGTTAATAGACATTTCGAGTAACATGTCTATTAACATGTCTATTAATATATAGTAGTCATGTTAACCCTTAATAGACATTTTAATAGATATGTTAATAGACATGTCAAATAAATAATTGCCATAGGAGTTCTTCAGAGAACTGTATGTTTATCGGTTGCTCACAAGACAACCGCTATTAATGTGTTTGTTGGTGGAATAAAAGGTATTTTTGGTGTAGCATACATGTGACGATCGGATGAATATTAAGGTGCTAATTAGGGTTTATTTTTAAAATGTGGATTTAGCGCCAACATCAGAACCCTGAAGGGCTCCTCTTCAAGGCGTCAGGTGTACCGGAATAACCGGAACGGTAATGTCCGAGATTTTAATCTCCAATCAGCTCAACCGGGAAAAACAAGGACCTTAGGAACGGCAGATGAAACTTCATGCCGTTATCCAAGGCTCTATACACTGACCCACCATGACATTTAAGATGGGTTTATTCGGGAGTTTATTGGCAGATTAGAAGATTTACCGGTTGAGGCCACGGCGCGGCAATACGCATCGAATAGGGTCACAGCGCCCACACAGGCGGGCCCAGCGAGGCTGAACGCTGCGAACAGAACGTGCATTTCCCCGTCAGCCACGCAAGCTTCGACCACTCCTATGTTGTCTGAGGTAACTGTGACCAGCTTGATCAGGGGCTGACCTACAACACAGAGGCTTGAAAATGTACAGCGGTGGAGACTAGGGGAGGATTTAATAGAGAAAGACTAAAAAAATTAAAATTGAAAGTTAGAGACAGGATAATAAACAGAAGCAAACAGTCAAGTGATCATTTTTGGGGCCAACCTGATTGCTCTGAAGAAAAAGACAGGCGGGCTTAGACTGATTGCTGTGGGCTACGCTTGACGAAGGATCGCTGCCAAATGTGCTAATTTCTTCGCCCTAGACAGGCTATCAGATTCTCTGCAACCTCTCCAGGTAGGCGTGGGTGTCAAAGGAGGTTGTGAAGCCGCCGTGCATTCCACCCGACGATTCATTAGCAGCATGCCAGATGATTGGGTAGTGGCTAAACTTGACTTTTGCAACGCCTTCAACTCCTTGAAAAGGGTTCCCATACTAGAAGCTGTAGACTCTTCATTACCTGAGCTGGGGCCCTTCTGCCGTCTCTCCTATGAAGACCCAAGTTTTCTGCGTTTCGGTCAACGGGTGATCATGTCTAGCGAGCGTGTACAACAGGCTGACCCTTTGGGCCCTCTCCTGTTCAGTTTGACAATACACCCGTTACTCCAGTAGCTATCCTCTTCCCTGAAAATAGGTTACTTCGACGACGTCGCTGTGAGCGAGGATGAGTCTACCGTGGCGGATGATATCTCAAGGCTGATGGTTGCGGGAAAGGCTTTGGGGCTAAGCCTGAACAAAACTAAATATGAGCTGATTAGCACTCGCTCCGACAGTAACTTTCCTGCCATCAATTCGTTAATTCGTGTAAAGCCTGTCGAAGCCAGTCCACTTGGAGCTTTATTACATACATACATACATACATACATACAGTACATGCATGCATGCATACGTACGTACGTACGTAGGTACGTACGTACCTACATGCGTACGTACCTACATACATACATACATACATACATACATACATACATACATACATACATACATACATACATACATACATACATGCATGCATGCATGCATACATACATACATACAGACATACATACATACATACATACATACATACATACATACATACATATATACATACATACACACAGACACATACTTACATACATACACACATACATACATGCATACACACAGACACATACTTAAATACATACATACATACATACACACATACATACATACATACATGCATACATACATAAATACGTATGCTGTATAAACACTTACCTAGTTTGGAACAGAGATAGACGTCGATGTAGGCAGAATCGCTGAAGTAGAGAGGGCTACACTGACTGATCGCAAACTTATGGTTTTTCTCAGCTGCAGAGGTTCTGCGGGAGAGCAGAGTGTTCAGTCGATCATTTATCAGGTTCACGTCCTCCAGGTCTCTCGATCCATCAGTGTCATTCACATAAGCTATCCCTGTGTATGGCGCTGTATAACAATACGTTACTACGTGATATTATACCATTCAATTCTGGCTTTAGCGAGTGGCGATGTCGGTAAGATATTCGACCACGGATCAGTATGTACGGGGTTCAAACCCTGGGCTCGCACGTCACTAGCATCGCTTTCGAGTGTGGAATCAAACTGACGTTAATATAAGCTTAGTCAGCATTTATAATACGATACTATACGAAACAATAAACTAAAATACAAGATGAAAATGCAGCACAATTGTACAATATAATAAAATTGCATTATACTATAATCGAATGTAGTACAACACAATAAAATAGTCTCACTCTCCCAACTAATTCTCTGCCAAGTGGCATATCTGAGGTACGTATTCATACTGAGCGTCTGCCTCAGCGCTGCATAAAGAACATCCTTCAATAAAAGAAGTCAGTGTTTTTCAACAGGGCAAGCCTTATATACAATTTTTGCTATATGACTTATTATATCGGTTTCTTTTTGAATCCTTAGCCTTGTATAGCGGTTTCTAGTGACCGTTAGTCTAATTTCAGTGGCCTGAACATTGCAGTTATAATCAAATACAGTAAGATATACAATCCATCTCTTAGCGTACAGCTTATTGTCAGATTCGAGACATCTAACGCTACCACATATTTCACTATTCTATTTCTTCATCATATCAACATGTAAATGAATGACTGAAGAATAAATGAAACAATAAGTGAAAGAATAAGATGAATGATTGATTGATTGATTTCGTTTGATGTATCACGTATTTCTGTCCTCTATTATTATTTTCTTATCAATTTGAAAATGAATGACTGTATGAATTAATTAAACAATGAATTAGATGAATTAGAAGACGAATTATTGATTATTTCGTTTTATGTACTAATTGATTAATTGATCTTACGCGATATTTCTACTGCAGCACCACAAGTAGACAGAGGGGCAAACAGAAACAGTGAACTCACAATTGTGTTCTTTTTCATCTATCAAGTGAGAATTGTTTTAATTAGTCGACAGATTGATTGATTTTATGATTGATTGATCTTACGCGATACTTCAGCATCTATATGCTGGATCCAGTACCATGAGTAGACGTATCGGCACTGAGTTTCCACGAATGAACAACTAAAACCGATGTTGTAGTCTGTACTGTCAAGTAATAATCAGAGTCTTAACTTGTCAATTGATATATCGATTGATTAATTGATTGTTCATTCGACAATAATCAAAACAATCCAGTAACCTCTAGTCAACTCAATCACTCAACAAATAAATCAATAAATAAATTGTGGTTCAATCAATCAAAAACACTTTCTTTCATACGTTCTTTGGTTTAGTCAGTCAGTCAGTCAGCCAGTCAGCCAGTCAGTCAGTCAGCCAGTCAGTCAGTCAGTCATCCAGTCAGCCCGCCAGTCAGTCAATCAGTCAGTCAATCAGCCAGCCAGTCAGCCACCCAGCATCACTCAATCAGTCAGTCAGTCTATCTGTCAGGTACGGGTCAGTAAGTCAGTCAGATTGACTGACTGGTGGAGCGCCCCACGCCGCCTCCGTTCATTAACGACTCGATGTCAGGTTCAACTTGACGTGCAGCAGTCAATATCAAAGCTTTGAAAGAATGTCTTCGGGGGGGATCATTGGGTAACCGAACGCCCTTTTGGGTGGCCAAGGTCCAAGACCACTCTCAGAAGAACTCTGCCAGCTAGAGGTTTTTAATTTAATTGTAGCCTTTGTGGGTATGCGTCAGAGCCTCAGGGCCTGTTTGTCAGTTTTTCGCGTTATTCTATGCATGGCAACCTAAACGTAATCATTGGATTATATTTAGTTAAGAATACTTTTAGTCTATCAGGACAAAATTAATGGTTGGTCATAGGAGACCAGTTTCAATTCTTCAAATATTAAGAAAAAATTAAAATTCTATGCATGGTGTACAGTGTCATTGTGATTTTCGTGAAAATAAAACGTCTATCTATATAAATGTCGAGAGCTAGTGATAAAGCGTGAGAGATAAAAAGCAAGAGATAGAGAGAAAGAGAGAGAGAGAGAGACTCAGAATGAGAGAGAAAAAGAGAGAAATGTAGGGTAAAAGAGATACAAGGAAAGAGAGAGAGAGAGAGAGAGACAGAGAGAGAAGTTTCATTAAATCAAACGACCTGGACTTGGCGTAGAGATGCATTCAAGCCACCGCCCGTGTTGAATGAGAGCAACGTTGATCTGCTCTCTGATTGGTTGAGGAGTTGTGTAGCTCTGCACGGCCACTATCTCGAGCCTGAGCTCCGTGCAAATTTTAACCTCTAGCACCTGACAGCCGCACTGACTGGCTGGCAGACACGTGACCGATCTATAAATCATAATTATCATAGTAATTAATTATCGTAATTAATAATTATTAACATGGAGACAAAAGCAGCGGATTCAGTGAAATGTCACCCCTTGCAGCGATCAGTAAAGTTTTTCTATCATGTCCCTCCAAGATTATTACGGCATAATAATAATAATAATAATTTAATAAAAATAAAAATAAAAATATTTATTATAATAATTATAATAAAATAGTAATAATAATGAAATAATAATAATAATAGTTTCCCTGTTTGAGAGATATCGAGAAAGAGCCCATACGCTTGAAGAGCAGTATCGACTGGTATTTAATTTATTTTATATTGAATCTCAATATTTAGCATAATACAAATATGTTCATATTTTCTTAATAAAAGTTATATACGACAAGAATACAATCAAATATAACGAATTGTCGCGTAGCCATTGTTTTATTCCTCTTGCTCTCGAGACTTTAGGTTCTATGAATGAGGAAGGAAGCGAATTTATTTCTTCATTGGGTAAACATTTATCCGCCGCAACAGGAGATAAGAGTGAAACCAGCTTTTTGAGACAGACACTCTCAATCTGCATACAGAGGTATAATGCATCTGTGTAAGGGGGACCTTTAGTGCTAATCGGACAGAAAGCTATGCTATAAACGATAACTCTCTTGTATCTGATTATCTACATCGTTCTACTTCTCTCTCTAACAGCTTGGCTCACACTCAGGATATAATTTCACCCCGCCATCCTTCAACAGTCTACTCACATGCACAGCTCCGTTCAGAAAATCATCATCATGCTCAGCCTGGTAATGAAGTTCTTCATGTACATCGACTAATTTCTGAAGATCTTCATGAACATCAACCTGGACTTATGGCACCTGCGATAGGTCTTACCAAGGTTGATGCAACGGAAGAAAGTGATCTGATTAATAGAGTTTTGTCTACTAGTCTATCTACAGACGTTTCTCCTCGTCAATCTGCGCTATTCAAGTACGACGTCCGGAACCCTTACCCAAACTCCGCCCGAATTTCTAAGCCATCTGATATCACTTCCATCCCGGCTGTGACTGCCATCTACAAAGAGAGCTCCTCAGGCTTGTTGGAGAGTGACTCAGAGGCTATTCAGTCAGTTCGCCGAGGTGTTAATCCCCTCTCACTGAGCCGCTTTGAACAGGTTGTCCTGGGCAGAGGCTATTGCCTCAGGGAGAGTTTCTCCGCCGCCTCTCAGCCCTGTCCTCCATGGCGCACCAACGCCGTATCCCCTAGATACTCGAAGGCTGGGAACCTCATGGGTGCCTCCAGGGATATTAGGAATAAATTCCCTTCGAGTAGGAAGAGGCAGGTATCGAGGCAGACATTAATCGATCCTTAGAACAATTTACGCAGTCAACCTGTCGATGGGTTTGAAGAGTCAGAGAGAGTGGTAGAAAGAATGAATGAAATTTTCACGAACCGATCGTGTATCGCTACAAATCACAACGACTAGAAGCGCGTTAAAACAGTGAAGGCTAAGAACGACAGGACTCACGAGAGGACAATGGAACAGAGTCCTAACGAATGCGGTGGCTCATCGGGTACCCAGGCTGGCTACCCCTCCTCACCAAGCCATCTGTCCAGATCTCCCTGCAATCAGCGGCATGCCTCGTCCAATCCCAGTCACGCTTCCCCTCGACATTCCCTGCAGAGTTTATTACGGAATACGACAGGGGAGGCAGGGAGAGGGGTGCTGGGGCCTATGTCTGAACATGCAGAATCCGCTAATGGAGTCGTTGAAAGGATCTATAGCATTGCGGAAAGGGGGCCCATAAAGTTGCAGGACACTGAATTGGAAGAGTTGAATGAACACATAATGAACTGTTGAACAGTTGAACCTCGACTATGAGAACACTGACATGTTAGGTAACGGCCGCGGTGTGGTTCAGGAATACTCTGTGGACGCTGTTAGTCCTGACGTAACCAGAAACATGGAATACACCTCCATAAGTCTACCTTGATTTAACCTTAGACCTGCCATTTCAGCACCTATGCAGAATCTAAGCCCCATCCCATTTGTGGTTTCATCTGTTCCAACCCAAATTAAAAGCCAAATCCAAACAGGTGCCCGACCTGTGCCCCCAAAAACTCAAATGAAACCTGGGGTCCAGTCCACGCAGCCTCAGCCTCAGGTGCCGACTGGTGACAAGCGGTCACTGGGGCTGCACGTGAGCACGAGGGTGATCGTCAACGGGTTGAACACAGCCTGTCTGAAAGAGAAGAGATGCATCCTACGTCCCGGCCTCTCAATACCTCCCTCCTCCTCCTCGAGTGAGCCCATAGAGCCTGAGATAGATCCACAAGAGTTTTCGGGGCTGACCCTCAGCGAGAAAAAGAAGATGCTGGAGGCTAGAATGGCCTCTGCGTCCCAGGGATCCCTGATACTAGGGCCACAGCACCAGGGTCTAGGGCTGAACCAGATGTTGGCCTCAGGGCAGGCTGAAGCGGAGAGGCAGAACTCATCGCGTTTTACAAATCAAAGCCCTAGTCAAGCGGAAACTAGATCCCAGAATTCTCTGAGAACAGCTATCCATATTTCAGGGTTGTTGACTTCTAAAAGCCGTTCTCCCAACAGAGTTCTCACTCTGTTGGGAGAACTCTGATTTGAGAAGAGGGCCTCATCAACGCCTATTCAGGGGAGTCACCGTCGTGGTGGATCGATAACAGAGGAAGTGGGGACGGGCGCTGCTGGAGCCAAAAGCAGTGGATTCAGGGCAATGTTACCCGCTGCTGCGATCAGCAACGTTTAACTTTCGCAAGAAGAGAGCAGATAGACGTTCAGACGCAAAGACCCTCTGGGATACGGTAGAGCGAGGTTTGCCATGGATTAGTTCACAATGGTTACCATGTATTCGTGAGCCGACAGGGATAGAGTTTCTAGAGAGTATGACAGATAATATTAATAATAATATAATAGTAATAATAATAATTATTATTATTATGATTATTATTATTATTAGTAGTAGTAGTATTATTATTATTAGTAGTACTATTATTATTATTAATATCATTATTAGTATTTTTATTATCATTATTATTATCATCGTCAATATAATTATAATTACAATGACTGAAGCCATCGGCGAAGTCGGTAAGATACTCGACCGCGGATCAGTAGGTACGGGGTTCAAATTCTGGGCTCGCCCGTCACTGGTATCGCTTTCGAGTGAGGAAACTCACGTTAACCTTAACTTTACCAGCTTTAATTATAATAATGACCGGGCTGACCGGATGGCTTAATATCAAGTTGTTCGAAAGCGGATCAGTACGTGCAGGGTTCCAATCCTTTCCCCGTCACTGACATCCTCTTCGAGCAAGAAACTGAAGCTAAACTTCAGTGTTTAGCATTTTAGCTTTATTTATCATAATTATAATAATTATCATAATTAGTAATCAGAAATTTTAATTACTGGTTTTAGATTCAGTAATCTATTGCATAAAGACCGCGGAGGTCCTCAGCCAATATCTTGCGCTAGACGGAATTTCTCCTTCACTTTCCTGTAATCCTACAGTGTCATAATAGAGGACAATTCCTAGAACTAAAGCCCCAACAGAAACCTTCGCCTATGATCTTGCTTCAAAGGCGAGTTACCAGTCCAAAGACTCCATCAATGACGTAAGTATTTTATAGATAGCATTGTGCGTGGTGGGAAGTTTCAAAATTCTACTTAAAAGCATCTGAGATTTTACAATTAGTAGATTTTCCGTAATGTCCGATGATATTTCTAACTGTCCTGATATTTTTATTTATTGGCGTACATTTACTTGTTTATTATAATGTTCTTGTCCAATTGTGTTCCATGGGATAATTCTCATTGATTTTTTCCCTCTCTCTCCCTAGTCCTCTAAAGAAGTGGCAAGTCTCATATACGCATTCCTGTATCTACCCGGATACTTGACCTTCACTGTCCATTCAGCGCTACTGTAGCATTTAGCATAGAGCGACGCTTTATAAATATACTTATTATTATTATTTTATAATTATGATTATTATTATTTTTTTCTTTTTATTGAAAATTACCCCTGGTGTAATGAACCCGTGGTTTGATAAAAACCATTCAAGCTACTGTATATGTGCTGAATAGCTGCCTGGCTACTCGAGGCCATCTAGCTGCCTAAAAGAAATGCTGAAGCAGGTTGCATTAAATCTTTGCAAAGTGACGGAAAGCCTTTGCCAAAGAAAAAAGGTCTCTCGCTTATCGCCGGTTGGCTCTGCAAATAGCCTTCCTATGTCATTAATGAAGTCAACTCCATCGGGATTCATGGGGCCCATGATTTCAATGGCCACCGGAACAACTTCGTACCCTCAAGACAGATCGCAGTACTTATCCATTTTCTTGGAGTCGGCAAGTTCAGCAGCTCCACTGTCAGTGACGAGGTTGTATTCAGATAGGAATTTTCCATAGTGTCAATGACCGTAACGCACATTTACCATTGCATCAAGGGACTAAGATTAAGCCATCCGGGCGCTTACCATCTGACCTAGACAACTCGCTTGGTTCCTTCAAGGAAGGGATGTCCTCACGCGAAAGGGCTAGCGATATTATGACGTTTAAATTGTGATGGTGAGACACCCTACCTGAGCTGCGTTTGCAGGAAAGATCATGGAGACCCAAAGCATCGACTTCGTGACTGCAGGGCAAATGTGAGATTCGCAAGCTTTCGCCCCTAAACGGTAGCTAACAGCCACTCGAGTTGCCTCATTGTCCAAGAAAAGCCACAAGATGCAACTGGGAGAGCGTAAAGCCAGTCGCTGCTTCCTTTGGTTGAAGTAGCCAGAGTCGCTCTCTGTCTACTGCATAGGAGTGGTACCCCAAAAGACGACTATAAAAATGATTCACAAAAGGACGGTCCCATGAATTTTTGTTACTGGATCAGGTAGAGGGCTAGGAAAAACTCACTTGGCCAATGAACTAATCTGATAAAGCGACCAAACTGGTAACGCTTCGTCAAAGGATGCATCGGCAGAAAGGGAGCACTTGCGAAGGATGGCGTCTTGCAACTGCCTTGTTCCTATCGCTGAGGTTAAAAAGGCTGAAGGCGCGATATAGGAAGCAAGACGAATAATAAGACCAACCTTGCTCACCGGAAGACTGGCTGGCTTCCACTGCAAGTCAGACAAAACAGCATAATAATAATAATAATAATAATAATAATAATAATCTCCTTTTAATAATAGACTTCTTTTCTTTGGCAAAGGCTTTCCATGACTTTGCAAAGATTTAATGCAGTCTGCTTCAATAATTCTTTTAAGCCGTTTGATGACCTCGAGTAGCCGGGCGGCGATTCAGCACGTATTGCTTGAATCGTTTTTATCAAACCCCAGGTTCTTTACACCGGGGTAAATAAAGAAAAAAATAACAAATAATAATAATAATAATAATCATAATAATAATAATAATAACCATAATAATAGTACAAATAATAATAATAATAATATTTATTATTATTATTCATACTAAGAGTCTGTTTTCACGTTCCATACAGAATGACCTCCATATTTAGATCAATAATTACTTTCAAAAAACGCTAGCCTTTCCCATACCTTATGCGCATACCTATAGCTTACTTATAGCTTGCTTTTCTAACATTTTAGAAAAATGTTACTTCTAAGGTGGTTTTCCGTTAATTTCCTCAGTCTATGTTTTGTCGCTTCTTACGCCAGGTGCAGTTAACTGCTGGTGAATATTCTTCAGTGTCCCGGACACAACACGCAAATCCTCAGTTCTATCAACTTCTAAATTATTATGTGCATTATACTAAGAGATTACCGCCTATATAGTTTCCGGTGTGCATATTGAAATGAAAGTCTGATGTTAGAAACCTAACAGTAGAGAGTAGTGACGGGAATGGAATCGAATTTTGAAAATATCCGAAATTCCATTATTAGAATATCTTCACTTACTCTAAAACCTGACCTCCGCGATCAATCAAATTTAACGTCAGTTTTATGTTCTGTGAGATGGTGTTAGTGTCCACTCTGACAGAACAGTCTGGAGTTTTGAGGGATGCTGGAATGGAGAAGTATGGAGTGGTAAGCACTGCCGCCTTTTCTCCATCTCCGTCAAATTCACTTCTAATGTTTCCAACTCCACCAAGATCTGTTGCGTACAAATCAATCAAATTGAATTTAACGTCCTGGTCCTGACCGGAAGTCAGTGAAAGTGAGTTTCATCAAACATTTTATCAGTGATGGTGGCTACTGTCACAGTTGCTATCAATCAGTGACAGTGGTTAATATCACACTTGTTATCAATCAATGGTAATGACTAATATCACACTTATTATCAGTCAATGATAGTGGTTATTATCACACTTGTTATCAGTCAGCGATAGTGGTTCTTATCACACCTGTTATCAGTCCGTTAGAGTGGTTATTATCACACTTATTATCAGTCAGTGATAGTGGTTATTATTACACTTGTTATTAGTCAGATACTGGTTCCTATCACACTTGTTACCAATCAGTGATATTAATTCTTATTACCCGTCAGAAATTGTTGTTATTATTAAATTTGCTATCAGTCAGTGATAGTGGTTATTATCTTACTTGCTATCAGTCAGTGATAGTGGTTGTTATTTTACTTGTTACTGTTACTTGTTACTTGTTACTCTTACACTTACTTACTCAGCGATAGTGGTAATTGTAACACTTATTATCTGTCAGTGACAATGACTGCTATCACACTAAATTGTTATCAATGCCTGATAGCTGCCATTATCAAATTTACTCAATATCAATCAGTGATAGTGGTTATTATCGCAGCTGCTATCCATCAGTGATGGTTGATAGTGTTTATTATCACACTTGTCAGTGATAAAATAGTAAAGCTAATGTTAACGTCAGTTTCCACACTCGAAAGCGATGCAAATGACATCGCTTTGGTTTTTTGTTTTGATAGTATAAGTAGTTATTACTCGTAGTTAGTAGTTATTATTATACTTACTTGTTATCAGCCAGTGGTAGTATAAGTAGTTATTACTGATAGTTAGTTGTTATTATCACGCTTACTTGTTATCAACCAGTGGTTGGAATTTTCAGTTATATCTATAACCATGCACTGCTGACGCTGAGATATGGAATCTTTCTCACAGCTAAAGCTCTCTGTAAATACACAAGTATATCACTCATTTAAACAAAAATTATTTTATTTTTCACTTATATTCTATAATCGAAAATATTAATATTTTTATTATATTATTATATTTTATTATTTATTATTTATTCTTTTTTCTATATTCTTTAACAAATTACAGTAATAAAGAAATGACGTAAATTACATTTCTTTGATAATAGTCTTTTACAGTCCGGCATGGAATCGAAGAGATGACCTCCTGCTTCTAGTGCAAGCAGGCAACAACACCTCAATATTCTAGAAAACAAATCCCGCAGACAGCAAAACCTGGCGTTATGACATGGCTTGTTATGACATGTTATGACAGACCCTACCTGATGCTATGACATAGCTTGTTATGACATGTTATGACTCAGACCCTACCTAATTCTATTACATAGCCTGTTATGATATGTTATGACAGACACTACCTGATGCTATGACAGATGTTATGACATGTTATGACAGACACCACCTAATGCTATGGCATAGCTTGTTATGACATGTTATGACAGACACAACCTGATGCTATGGCATAGCTGTAGTTGGTCTCGCAGGATTTTCCAGGCAGTACTTGAACGTTCCTGATGACCGCCAGTAAACCGGTCTGCCTGGTTCTGGTCTCAAACACCACGGAGTAAACATCATCACTTGACTCTTCCACCACTGATAGGTTCAGCTTCAGCTCATTCCAGGCCGAGGTGCCGGCAAAGTTTCTGTGCAGAAGTTTCTCTCTGTAGCCACCCAGGGGCTCTGTGACGTGGCGCAGTGTGACGTAGAATGACGTGAGAGCGTAGAACGAGAACGTCAGGCAGCTTGATTGCGTCATGCGGAAGCTAGGTGACGTCACTGAGATGGTCTGCTCGTAGTCCAGGGGTAGGGATGTTTGAGTATTTGGAGGAGTTTCTGAGGCAGGCTGCAGAATTAGGTGTAGTGCTGAACCTGCAGGCCATAAAATATGATAGATTTATTACTACAGGCAACTTCTCAACTTTAATCTGAATTCAATAACTATTGCTATCCTCTCTCTCAGTGCACTGCCAACTGGCAGGTCTATGGTATATAACACCCCATTCATGTCTGTTTTCCTCTTCTTTTCTTCTTGTCTTGTTTTGAGTGTAACTTTAAATCATCTAGCAATACTCATTCTTGTTGTAATATACCATTTTCTTGGGGGATTCTGCTTATGAAGAGGCGGGACCCCTATGCCTTCCTCAGCTTACAGCTTATTACTAATATTAATATTTTATTATTTAAGAGTAATATTGTTATATAGTTATATGCTTCATATTTAATATATATTTTTATATATACAGTATATATATATATATATATATATATATATATATATATATATAGAAAACAGAGAAACTTAAACAGTATTCGAAAGGAGTGGGCCATTAGATTAAGAAAATTGGATTAAATAGTTGCTGAGAGAAGGTTGAGGTTTTTAGGTCATTTACTGAGAATTCCTGAGGATAGATACGCGAAGACTGCAGTTAACTGGAAGCCAACCAAAGAAAATGGAAACGAGGAAATCCTATAAGGCCCATGCTACATACGATCAACAAGGATTTGAGAGCATTAAACATTTCATGGGAAGACGCTGTGAAGATTGCTGATAATAGGAACGAATGGAGGAATATTGAAGCCCTATGTTCTGTACAGAACATAAGGAACTGATAATATATATATACATGTATATATATATATATATATATATATATATATATATATATATATATATACAATTATATATATGCATGTATATACTGTATATATATAGACATGTATATATATATATAATTATATATGTATATAATATATATATATATAATATATATATATATATATTATATATATATATATATATATATATATATATATATCTGATCCTTCTGATCTCTGATCCTTCATTATCAGATCACAGTGCAATTTTCTCTAAATTGCCTGTGACTGTTAATGTACACCCTTCCAGAACACTTAAAACTTATAGAAAACTCTCTTCTATTAACATGATACCTTCTCTGCTGATATTGTGTCCACTTCTTTGTATTCTAATCCGTCTTCAGCTGTTGCCAAATATTCAGCTCAATTTAGCTCCGTACTTTCTTCCATATTAGACAATGATGCCCCTCTCACAACCATTCATTGCCGCTCAAACCCTAGCAAACCATTCATTTCTGAACAAATCCTTAAACAAAAATCTGAACGTTCAAAACTCGAAACTAAGTTCAGGAAGGATCTGAAAAATCCACCTGAACTACAAAATCCAGACATTAAGTCCAAATACCTAAACAAAGAAAATTATTAAATAAAATGATTAGTTCTGCTAAAAGCTTGTATTATCAAAATCTAATCTCGCAGAACCAAATTGCCCCAAGAAATTATTGGGAGCACTTAATTCTCTGCTTGATCGCACCATTCCCAAGTCACTCCCCTCTAGCTCCTCACCATCATCTCTTGCTACCTCTTTCCTCAACTTATTCGATGACAAAATTGCCAAACTCTGTAGCTCTATACCCTCCAACTCTATTGACATGGACAACACCATTTCTGTAAATATGCCTGAGCCACCACTACTTTCTAGTTTGAACCAGTTAAACCGGAAGAAATACACAATTTTATTCTTCGCTCAACCGACTCATCTTGCTGCCTTGATGTTATTCCTACACGATTACTGGAATCCTGTATTGATGTTTTAGTTGCTCCTATTACATACTTAATCAACCTCTCACTCTCAGAAGGTATCTTCCCAACCTCTTTCAAATAAGCAATTGTATCTCCTTTGCTAAAAAAAGTCTTCTCTACCAAAAGATGATCTTTCCAGTTACCGCCCTATTTCCAATCTTAACTTCATCTCCAAACTTCTTGAAACGGTAATTTATACCCGTTTATGCACTTATCTTGATTCTTTCCCTTCTCTCTCTCTCATTATCAATCTGCCTATAGAAAACTCCATTCTACTGAAACCGCTCTTCTTCGTATACATAATGATCTTAGCTTGGCCATGAGTATTAAACAGGTTTCTGCCTTGGTTCTTCTAGATCTCTCTGCTGCCTTCGATACAATTGACCATGGCATTCTAATAAATAGGCTTAAATCCTGTTTTGGCATATCTGATTCTGCTTTTTCCCTTCTCACATCATATCTCTCATGTCGCACACAATCGGTTGTTATTGGTCAAAATCGCTCTTCTGAACTACCCCTCGTACGCGGTGTTACTCAAGGTTCAGTGTTGGGTCCAATGCTCTTCTCTTTATATATCACTCCTCTTAGCTACTTGCTTGCTCAGTCTTCCATAAATTTTCATTTCTATGCAGACGACACTCAACTGTATATTTCCTTTTCTAATCATGATTCCGATCAGAAACTGGCCCATCTCTCATCCATTCTAGACAAGGTTTATTCCTGGTTTTGTGCTAACCGTCTTGCTGTTAATCCCTCCAAAACTGAATACCTTTTAATTGGCACTCCTTTGCAAAGAAATAAAATTACTAATAATTCTGTGAATTTTCAGAATCTTGCTCTTTCACCTTCTCAATCCGCCAAAAACCTTGGAGTCATATTTGATAAAAACCTTGACTTTAAATCCCACATCTCTTCTGTTTGTCGCGCTTCTTTCTTTCAGATTCGTCAGATTAGGCAAATACGTCCATCCCTTACTAGAAATTCAGCCACTATCCTTGCTAATTCTATAGTTCATTCAAAGCTCGACTACTGTAATTCAGTATTACATGGATTGCCTACTTCTTCTCTCAATCGTTTGAAGCACGTCCAAATTTCTCTTGCACGTGATGTGTGCAAGACCTCCCGACTTCAATTTCGCTCTCTTTCTTTACTTCGCAGACTTCACTGGCTCCCTGTTAATCAACGCATAAAATATAAATAGCTCTATTAACTTTCAAAACTCTGCGATTTGGCAATCCTTCTTACTTATCTGATATTCTTCTTCACTATCGTCCCTCACGTTCACTTCGTTCCACCGATGCCAATCTTCTCTCTGTTCCAAATATTCTCACATCATTAGGCAGACGTTCTTTTTCTTACGCAGCACCCACAATCTGGAACTCTTTACCTGCTAATCTTCGCTCTTGTTCTTCTCTTTCAACATTCTCTAGCAAGCTTAAGACTTACTTTTTCCCATCGTAGACATGATCAATCTACCCTGACCATTTCTGATCACCGGACTGGCTTTCGTCTAGGACCTTACTTCTACTCAGCACATTTCTTTTGCAAATTGGTCTGGGTGAATTGATCTGTAGTGATGTGTGCTGTTGGGGACATTCCTGACATCATCCCTGGATGAGGAAACGGACGTTAAACCTTTATTATTATTATTATTATATATATATATAATAAAATAATATATAGTAATTAAAAATATATATAATAAAATAATATGTAATTATTATATATATCATAATGTAAATAGTATAAAAATTGATAAATGACTGGAGGATACGGAACCTGAACTGGCGCCACCTGGTGTTATGAACGGCTGAATCCTTTGCGTGAGATGAGAAGAAGTCCTGGAGAGAGAAAACCCGCAGAGATCTCTAGAGAGCGGGCAGTTCAGTGACTCTAAACCTATCAATTGCTAATGGATTTAATATATTACTTAATTAATAATCAATTAGTAGTTTATTTATATATTTTATAGACTCATTCAGGGTAAACAGGATAGTTTTCTCAGGGAATGACGCCCCTGCCCTGTAAATGTCAGTTAAAGCTGAGGAAGGCATGGGGGACCCACCTCGTCAAAAAGCATATTCCCCAAGAAAAGTAATGGTATATAACGACAACACAAAGATAAAGATAGTGAAAACTTTGGTTTGGACGACGCTATTGTATGGATGTAAGACATGGACCTTAAGGAAGGAAGATATTAGGAAACTAGAGGCGCTGGAAATGTGGATTCGGAGAAGAATGGAGAGGATTAACTGGACTCAATAGGTTACAAATGAGGAAGTTCTGGATAGAGTGGGCACAGATAGACAGCTAATAAATGTATTAAGAAATAGTAAGAAGAGTTGGATAGGACACACTCTAAGGGGGGAAGGTCTATTAAAAGAGGTCATAGAAGGTAGAATGGAAGGAAAAGAAGTAGGGGCAGGCCGAGATTAGGTATGCTAGGTGATTTAAAGACCCACTCATATGTGGAAATGAAGAGGAAGGCGGAAGACAGAGAAGAGTGGAGGCGTTATATACCATGGACCTGCCTGTAGGCAGTGCACTAAGAGAGAGAAAGAGAGACTCATTAATCCATATTTAATAAATAGTTTATTAATAAATTCCATAAACTCTTTAATAGTTTATAAATAGACTTATCAATTAATAGTTAATAAATACTTTATAAATAGATTTAATGTTGTAATCAATTGATAGTTATGAAATAGTTTATTGATAATATAGGGTGTCGCATAAGTTCGTATACCGTTTTCAAATTGCAGTAATTCGGCTAGTAAAGGTCGCATGTTCATAAAATTTCGTATTCGTGTATAATAGATGTGAATTAGATGTTGGTGCAAGTTTATTTTCATTAGACCTGGAAATGACGTCACACGGCGCTGTCGCGCAATGTGACCCATTTTCTGACTGGCGCAGCTAGAGACACGCTGTGGCTGCATGCAGCGCGTGCCTGGAAATTACCTGATGTTGTCGTCCAGGACCGCAGTCAAGGCTAATCAACGTGTCAATGTTATTGTTCGATGAGGCCGCGTATAATTTATAATATGGATAAAATTAAAATAATACAATTACGTGCACAGGCAGTAGTATTGGCTAAAGAAGGATATTCGCATAAATGTATTGCACAAAAGTTAAATCGGAGTAAGTGTTGGGTTACGAAGTGGGTAGGTCGAAGCAAATTTGACGAAAAACTAGTGGATATGAAACGTAGTGGACGTCCGAAGATACTGTCTAATACAGCCAAGCGTCTCATCCAATCCGCAAAATACAGACGTGGACAGAGTTTGCGCCGTATTTCAAATCAACTGAAAATTCGTAATGAACGTGCTTCTAAGGACACAATTCGCAGATACATGGTTAATGACCTGAAGTGGAAGAACTGGCGTCGCAAAAAAATTCCACTGTTGACTGATGCTCACAAGGTGAAACGTATTAAGTTTGCGCGTGATCATCGTAATTGGACTGTTCAGGATTGGTCAAATGTTCTGTTTACTGACGAGTCACCCTTCAAAGTGTTTTACATACCCAATCCCAAGAACGACACTGTGTGGGGATCACAGGAGAGTAATGTTCCTCCCGCTGCTCAAATGAAGTTCAGTCCCTCGGTTATGGTTTGGGGCGGAATGACTGCACACGGATTAACGAGTCTGCACTTCATTCCGAACGGTACACGACTTAACTCGGATTATTACATTGTAAACATACTGGATAAACTCGTCAAGCCAGCGTTTCAAAGAATCGTAACCGGCGGCAACGTTACTCGAGTAAAGCTGTTCAATGACAATGACCTTGGCATCTTTCAACAGGATGGTGCAAGATGTCATACATCAGCCAAAACAACAAGATGGTTGGAAGACAACATTCCATCGTACATTAAGCCGAAGGACTGGCCACCGAACTCTCCAGACCTTTCTCCTATCGAGAACCTGTGGAGTATTCTGTCGTTTAGTGTCTACCGCGATCCAGAGCCCACGAATGTTGTGCAGCTGAAACGTCGTCTACAACAAGCTTGGAGATCAGTGAAAGTGGAAATACTTCAGACATTAATCAAATCTATGCCGGATAGAATACTCGCTGTCATTAAGCAAAAAGGAAATACTATAAAATATTAGTTTTTGCGAAAATGTGACGTCATTCAGAAAAATTTCAGTTTCTACTTAATTACTTGTACGATTACAAATTAAATTGTACCCATATATTTTATTTATCGTGTCTACATACTGTCCAAATTTGGTTTAAAACGGTTAAGTAGTTCCAGAGTTAATGCAATTTGAAAACGGTATACGAACTTATGCGACACCCTATATATGGTATAAAGTTACACTCATACGTAGACATTTGTTAATTTAAATTTAAATGCAATTTTTATTTAGCAAATTATTATTGAACCCTTTCTGTGAAGTAGTGTCGAAGACCGTTTTCGGTCATGGCACTGCTATATAAGTTTTCAATGTTGATAGTAATAATAATAATAATAGCCAGGATTCGAGGTAATTTGGCTTCTCTATCCTTATCGGAAGCGCCTATTGGAATGGTGTCCAAGTCCATGAAGGCTTGGGACTCAAAAATCTCTGGCATTGCGCACTCTGAACTCCACGCGAAGGCGTTAATCCCACAAGAAAAGGACCGGCTGCTTGATGTTTCTACTCTTCATAGTGGTGACTGGTTGAAAGCATTGCCTTTATCTTCCTGTGGCCTCCGCCTGGATGACGAGGCAGTCAGAGTAGCGGTCAGTCTTCGTCTGGGTTCTAATCTTTGTGAGCCACACAACGGTGTGTGCGGAGCACCGGTCAAAACTCTGGGCACTCAATACCTTTCGTGCATGGGGAGGGCTGGCAGAATGAGCAGACACCAGTATCTGAATGATCTGGTATGGCGTGCCATAACTCGCGCAAATATTCCGGCTATTAAAGAGCTCCAAGGATTGATCCGCTCAGATGGGAGACGACCGGAGGGTGTGTCACCAATTCCTTGGGCTGAAGGCAGGTGTATCAGCTGGGATGTCACTATAACGGACACATTCTCAGCAAGCAATCTCGGCCTTTCATGCGCTGCTGCTCAGCTGCTGAAGCCGCTGCCAATAGGAAGTCCCTTAAATATGCGGCAGTCTGTAGCAGCTACATGCATCTTCCTGATAATTGCTTTGAGACCTTGGGCCCCATCAACTCTGCCGCGTCTGACTTTATAATCGAATTAAGCAGGAGAACCAGCTCCATTTCAGGCAACCAACGCGAAAAAGACTTTCTATGGCAGCGCCTGTCTATCGCACTCCAGCGCTTTAATGCTGTCTGTATTCGTGGCACATTGACGAATGCGGCGACCCAGAGCGTAGAGGAATTATTTTAAATATTTCTTTTTCATCTTTCTTTTAATTAAATAAAGTCCTTATTTTATATTATTTTTTAGCCCAGGGCCCTATGCAGCCCAGGGCAATTAAAAAATAATATTTAAAAAATAATAATAATAATATCTTTGCAAATATTTAATGCAGTCTGCTTTAGCAAATCTTTTAAGCCGCTAGATGACCTCGAGTATCCGGGCGGCGATTCAGGACATCTTGCTTGAATCGATTTTATCAAACTTCGGGTTCTTTACATCCGGGATTAAACAATAATAATAATAGAAATAATAATAATAATAATAATAATAATAATAATAATAATTATTATTATTATTATTATTATTATAATTCAGCGGGATTCATAGGCTTGGGCGTCATGAATCCCGATGGAGTTGACTTCACTAATGGCATAGAAATTCTAATTACAGAGCAAACCGGCGATAAGCGAGAGACCTCTTTTCTATGGCAAAGGGCTTCCATAACTTTGCAAAGATTTAATGCAGTCCGCTTCAGCAATTCTTTTAAGCAACTAGATGGCCTCGAGTAGCCAGACAGCGAATCAGCAAGTATTGCTCGAATCGTTAACAAACCTCGGGTTCTTTACACCCAGGGTACTATAAAACAATCATAATAATAAATATTAAATAATAATAATAATAATAATAATAGTATACAAAAGCTGTTTGGATTAATGACATAGAGGACTAATTAATTTTGTTTTTTCGGATACTGGATAAGCATCGCTAGTAAATCTTCTTTCTCTTGTCGCCGGCTGACTCTGACAGTGCACGGTGTTGTCATGAATGACGATAAAGCTTTAATTATTTGTTAATATTTTTTTCATCGAACAGAGGCCATTCTCGAAGTTGCCCGGGATCGGTAATTTGCATAATTGCATAGATTGCGTTCTAATTCAAACATGTCGCGCTACAAGTGCTCGATAATATCTTGAATGATCGTTGCCTGTTCATACTTTTTGAACTGATATTTTATCCATTGTTGCATCAGAACGCAACAGAATTGAAATTTCTCAATAGCTCAGTCGTTAGAGGCCTCAGGTAAGGTCATGAAGTTTTAAAAGACAGATCCTGAAGTGAATTGAACTCTCGCGGGTTCGATTCTCAGCCGGGCTGATCTGATAGTAAAATATCGGATATTCACTGGACTGGTTATGCTGAAAATGGATTGAAATGCCTAACTATTATACACGTGCTGTTAAAACTAATAGATCTCAACATGGTAGATGGTTTCAATGTAATGTGTGCTATTATGTTATTATTCATCGTTTAATGAGTCTGATTAGTCTACAATTAGTCTGAAATTAGTCTGCCAAAGCCCGGAATTACTATTGGTATTAATTAAGTATAATTAAAGTTTAATACTAATAAAAACGATAGTTGATATATTACAATGGATTTCATACTGTATTGAAGATAGGCTATTTTTTTTCTCTTCTGTTTTTCTCAGAGATTATTTTCTGATTTATATGAGGGGTCCTATCTACACTGTAGATAAGTAGAGATGTGTACCTGAAGGGTCGTATCTAGATAAGTAGAGAGGTCTATCTGAGGGGTGGTATCTAGATGCGTTATGATGTCTACCTAAGGGGTCGTATCTAGATGCGTTATGATGTCTACCTGAGGGGTCGTATCTAGATACGTTGAGAGGTCTTCCTGAGGGGTCGTATCTAGATACGTTGAGAGGTCTACCTGAGCGGTCGTATCTAGATACGTAGAGATGTGTACCTGAGGGGTCGTATCTAGATAAGTAGAGATGTCTATCTGAGGGGTCGTATCTTGATAAGTAGAGATGTCTATCTGAGGGGTCGTATCTAGATGCGTTATGATATCTACCTGAGGGGTCGTATCTAGATGCGTTATGATGTCTACCTGAGGGGTCGTATCTATATACGTTGGGAGGTCTACACGACCCCGAGCCCTGTTCGATGCTGTCCACAACGAATGTCGTGAGGTAGGGACGACCCCTCGAGGCCTCGAACACGAGCCGGTGTGTTCCTGGAGGGAGACAGACCGATCCAGAGGTCCAGCCGGTGAGAGCTGATCCAGTGGGACCCGCAGCGAGTTCCTCCGTCCAGACATCGAGTCCCAGAGCTGACTGGATCCTTAGAGAGAGACGAGCATCCGCATCTTGAGAACTGATTGACATGAGTCCATAGCGGAAGTGGATGTGAGTGGAAGCGTTGGAGTTATGTAGAGGAGAAATGAGCTGAGCCAAGTCACCTGATCTACCCACTACACCCTTTATCATCATGTAGTAGCCTGCGTAATGATAAAAACAATGTTAACAACAACAACACCACCTGATCTACCCACCACACCGATTATCAACATGAAGTAGCCTGCGCGAAAAAAACAGCATCAACAGCACCTGATCTACCGCTTATCATCATGTAGTAGCCTGCGTGCCACAACATCAACAACAACAACACCTGATCTACCCACCGTACCCTTTATCATCATGTAGTAGTCTGCTTGATAACAACAACAACAACATCAACAACAACAACACCTAATCTACCCATCACACCGCTTATTATCATGTAGTAGCCTGCGTGATAACAACAGCAACAACGACAACAATAACAACATCTGATCTACTAGATACACCGATTATCGTGTAGTAGCATGAGTGATAACAACAACATTGGCCAACATTCGCCTCTGGCTGGAGACAGAGGCGAAGTCGGTAAGACACTCGACCGCGGATCAGTATGTGCGGGGTTCAAACCTGGGCTCCCTGGTCACTGAGATCGCTTTCGAGTGAGGAAACTGACGTTAACCTTAGCTTTTTACATCAACAACAACAGTAACAACAAAAATACCTGTTCTACTACAGACAGAGGGCTAATCATTATAAAATAGCCTATGTGATAAAAAAACATAATCTGTTCTATCAGACAAAGAAATAGCTTGTGGGAAAACAACTCCAAAACAACAGCAGTAGGTAGAAATGCAAATACAACAAAAGAATTCCTTTAGAAAACTTACAAAATGACTACACTTATAACGCAGCAGCGGAATTTAAGGTGCCCATCGAATTATAGACAACCCATTGTCACGTACATGTAATAAAATTTAGGCTACTTATATATTAATAATATTGTGTGCAATAATTTTCTAATATATTCCTTTAGATTTGAAGTGAAATGTTTCCACTTTGACAATTTTACAAGTACATTGAAGAATTAATAACAGGATTGTCAAAAGAATAGAGAGAGAAAGAGACAGCGAGAGAGAGAGAGAGAGAGAGAGAGAGAGAGAGAGACTTGTCTTTATCCAACTAAATAAAGATCATGCATATACACGTATGCAGCAATAAATAAAATGAACTCAAAGCTTACATCAGCAGTACAAAAGTGAGACATACATAATGTTTGGTGCATTGAAAGTTTAGCAAACACAACGCTTGCAATCGGTCACTAGTGAGAGCAGTAACCAATCTAACTAGCCACCGCAAAAGAAAATTTTTAAAATCAGCTTAGGATTCACTAATCACTCGTTCATCACAATATCAAGTGAATCACTGACCACTCGGAGAGTTGCTGCCGTCCACTCTCGGCTCCTGGGTCCACTGTTGTTGTTGTTGATGCTGGCTCCCCGATTCTCTAACCCAAGACATCGTGCCAACAGTGGTAGTCCTGTAGCCACATCTGTAGTCTTCCTCAAAGTCACACCGCAGCGATCTCCTAGCACCTATATATAGCATCGTGTTGTTGTTGTTAACCTAGCTCCTACACATAATATCATGTTGTTGTTGCTCTACTAGCACCTACACATAACATCATGCAGATCGTGTTAATTTAGCACCTACATATAACATTATGTTGTCGTTTCTAACCTAGCACCTTCATATAGCATCATGTTGTTGTAGTTAATCTAGTACCTGCATATAACATTACGTTGTTGTTGTTGCTATATTTGCCCATTCATATAGCATCATGTTATTGTTGCTCTCCTCGCATCTACATATAACATCATGTTGTTGTTGTTCTTCTAGCATCAACACATGACACCATGTTGTTGTTGGCATAAAATTCTGCTATTGCACTCTTAACATCTACCTATAAGAATATTTTGTTGTTCAAAGATACGTTAACTCAAAGATACGTCAAACGTGATACTATAGCCACATTTGTAATCTGGATCAGAAGATGAGACATTTATGTTTAAATCAAATAAAATTCGACAGTTTAACGTTAAGCATCATTTTACATCAGACCTTTAACATCAGTTAAACTTATGAATCATTTAAACTCATTAATCGGATAAACTTATTGAGTTGTTAAATCAGTTATCGTTAGACGTTTAACTTCAGTTTCTTTGTCAGCATAGCGAAAGGGCATCAAAGTCGGGCGGGGCTAAGATTTGATGCTGATCCTCAGATGGAAGCTTTTCCGATTGTTTCAATGTCTCAGACAATATGTTTCTTACTTCTCTACACGCTTAAGAGAGGCTGAACGACTAAAGTCAAGTTTAGCGTCAGTTTTTGGTCTCGAAAGCGAATCAGTGACGTGGGTAGCTCTAGATTTTAAACCAGGACCTACTAATCCGCTGACGGACATGTTACAAGCACGGCAGTGTAGCAAGTCTGAAGGTTATGGGGTACTCGGGTAGGCTCCTACTTTTAAAACCTGGTAAAGCTAATGTTAACGTCAGTTTCCTCATTCGCAAAATGATGTCAGTGACGGGTGAACCTAGGATTTGAACCCCACACATACATATCCGCGGTCGAATATCTTACAGACATCGACGCTGACGCTAGCCAGTGGCGATATCGGTAAGATAGACTTGATGATCAGTCTTAAGTGTTAGTGTTAGCGTTAGTGCTAGCGCTACTGTGTAGTGTTAGTGCCTTTAAATCTGCTATTGTTAGTTGTATTTTTAGTGTTATTCCTATTATAATGGATATTTTGAGTGCTATATGTACTGGTATTGTCAGTATTATCATTACTGTTAGTACTACTATTATTGTTATTGTTAGTGTTAATTTTAGTGTCAGTGTTACTGCTAATGTTAATGTGAGTACGATTGTTAATATTTACGTTAGTATTACTATTAGTGTTAGTGTTAGTCTTAATATTAGCTCATATCACTAGACATAACGTATTAACTCGCCACAGGTTTTGACGTCCTCATCGTCTCCCGTAGAGCACTCGTTGACCCCGTTACAAAGCAGAGCCCTGGGTAAGCACTGACCACTGTCACACTGGTACGATCTGTTGCTTCTACAAGCTGCGATACGTTGCGATACAATACAATACAATACAATGCAATACAATACAATACAATACAATACAATGCAATACAATACAATACAATAGCCAACAATAATACAATACGCTAACCAACACAATACGATTCGATACGATGCGATATAACACAATGAAATGCAATGCAATACCATACGATACTATACGATATGATACGATACGAAATGATAAAATATGACACAATAAGAAATGACACAATACAATATAATACAATGCAATATAATACAATATAATACAGTGCAATACAATACGACATGATACAATACGATACGATACAATATGATCAAGTACAATACAATACAATACAGTAGAGACATTGCAATACAGTACAGTGAAGTACAATATAGTACAATACAGCACAGTATAAAACAGTACAATATACAACAGTACAACGCAACAGTACTGTACAATGAAGTAAAATTATACATTTATTGTGAGAGGATGTTAATAAATACTGTGTAAATAATAGTCACAATTGTGTCATGCCAGAGATCTTCCAGGTTGAAAGAGTTGACTGGAAGTCAACATTGCAACAATACTTTGAAAGTTCGTTATAAAATCATTGAATTAATTTTAATGAATATATTTGTTGCTGGTTTAATTTTATTTCGTTTGCGCTGAAATTTATATTTTATATTTTATTATTTTTTGTATCATTATGAGTGTACTGGAATATTATTTGTATGTTGTTACGTAAATGATGAATAAATGTTTATATAATAACTCATGTAGATAGAAAAGAGTGAAGTTGTTAAGCAACAACTTACCCTTGCCAGCGTTACCCTTCCGACCAAATGGTCGGAAGGGTAACGCTGTAAAGATGGCTGCTTTGGAATTATTTGTAAACAGAAAGTGCAATAAATTTCTGTTTTCAATTGTCCTAGCCGCCTTCTTCTACGTCAATTGCAGCGTTCCGGAACCCATGTGTGATTGTTCCTTAGTAGAAATTAAGTGTCTCTCTATCTCCCTCTCTCTACATATGTATATATCATTTTATCTTTACTCGCGCATTCTGTCGAAACGTGGTACTTACTAAAACGTGTTTGTTTTTGTTTTGTTTTGTTGTTGTTGTTTGACTGTGCAATATATTTTAATAGTAGTATTGCCACATAATTCTATTAAACTTGTGTCAATGTAAATTGACACAAGTTTAAAATAGTGCATTTCATTCTATCTTTCCAATAATATTTACATTATTTACGTGTTAACCCTTATTCCATTCATTATTGCCCATTGCACCGCCAATTACTCTCATGGCTCTCATCAATCGAATTGATTCGCTTCGCACCAAAGTCTCACTATGCTCTCTCAACATTCGCTCACTCTCCAACCCTGACCATATCATTGCACTTCACGATTTGGCCAGTATCTATAAATTTGACTGTTTTGCTATCAATGAAACTTGATTGTCAACCAAAACCTCACCCAGCGAGCTAATGGCCATCCTTCCACCTGGTTACGAAATGCATATTGCTAACCGTGATACCAGAATCTCCGGTGCTAAGGGTGATGGAGTGGCTCTCCTATTTAGGACGCCTTTCACACTCTTAAGCAGTCACTCACATAAATTTTCCAGTTTTGAAGCTATTTCAGCCACTGCTAAATTTAACTCTTGTACACTGTACGCTGTTTCAGTGTACCGTCCCCCTTCGTCATCTCCATATGCCAAACCTTTCTCTATGTTTCTGTCGGGGTTTGCTGCATTGCTTTCCTCTCTCACTGCATCGAAATCTGATTTTGTCATCACCGGTGATCTAAATATTCATGTTGATCAACCACTTGATCACTCAACCCAGCAATTCAATAGTCTACTCAAATCCTGTAATGCTGTACAGCACGTTAACATTGCCACACACTTGGACAACCACACCTTAGATCTTGTCATTACTCCTTCCCACTCACCACTAGATCCTACGAGCATTGACATTTTATCACATTCTCCATCTGACCATTTCCCCGTCACTTGCTCATTCAACCACATGAAATCTCAAACTGTACCTAACACCACTACTATATCTTAACCGGAAAATCAATAGCATCAATATCGACCAATTTTGTTTGGACCTCGAGAATTCGACTCTAATCAAGTCGCCTTTTCTTGACCTTGACGAACTTGTACACCATTACAACTCCACCCTTTCTGCCCTGCTTGACAAGCACGAACCTTTAACTCGTAAGACTATAAGAGAGTCTAACCCATGGTTCACTCCTGAACTAGCTAAGTTGAAGGCTGAGTGTTGGAGAGCCGACAGGAAAGTAGCGCCAAACCCATGCTGTAGTTTGGAAAACTACTTCCAATCTACAGTATAAAGAGTATCGTTCTGCCATTGCATCTGCTAAGCAACGATACTACTCCACTGTCATCAGCAATGCAGTAAACTCGAAGAACCTATGGAAAGCAGTCAACACTTTATTGCATAGGTCACCCTCTCCGTCTCTTCTTTCACTTCCTGCTGAGTCACTTCCTAAACGGTTTTCTCTTCACTTCTCTGACAAAATCAACCAACTCCGGTCCTCCATCATTCCTGTCATCTCTACCTCCACACCTCACTATCCTCAACCAACCAAATCAACCGATGAGCAGCTCCATAGCTTCACACCTGTCTCCATTGAGGAGATCACGCAACAAGTCTTGACTTCTCCTCCCAAGCACTGTGATCTCGACCCTATCCCTACTTCTCTGTTGAAGAAGTGTATCCATGTTCTGGCACCTTCAATTTCCACAATTGTTAATTTATCCTTGTCCTCTGGCACTTTTCCACAGTCATTTAAAAATGCTATTGTCACTCCACTCGTAAAGAAACCCTCGCTGGACAAGGAATCACTCTCCAACTATAGGCCCATATCCAATTTGCCATTCATTTCCAAACTCACAGAGAGACTAGTCTTTCAAAGACTCTCCACCTCTCTTAAGTCCAACGACCTCTTCAACAATCACCAATCTGCTTACACCCAACATTGCTCTACTGAAACTGTTCTTCTTTCTGTCTGTAACACCATTACTAACGCCATGTGAACTCAACGTGTCACTGGACTTTGTACTCTCGATCTGTCTGCTGCTTTCGACACCATCGATCACCAAATCCTCCTACAACGTCTTTCCTCATGGTTTGGTATCCACGGCAATGCACTTGCTTGGTTTACTTCATATCTCACCGACCGTACTCTTAGCGTCAAAGTTCAAGAGTATTCCTCTCCGCCTTCCATCCTCAAGTACGGTGTGTCTCAGCGCTCTGTACTTGGTCCTATCCTCTTTAATTTATACACTACCGCCACCTCTCATTCCACGAATATATCACTAAAATGTCATGCATGTTTCTTTCATATTCGCGATCTTCGTCGAATAAGACCATTTCTTTCTCTCGAGACTGAAACTGCAATTGGCGCTGCTCTCGTGTAATCGAAACTGGATTACTGTAACTCCCTATTTCTAAATCTTCCCAGTTGCAAGATTGATAGGTTGCAGTTCATCCAGAATTCCCTTGCATGTGTAGTCTTTCGTAGCTCCAAATATTCTCATGTTACTCCAATCCTCAAGTCCTTACACTGGCTCAAAGTTAGAGAACGCATTTTAAGACAGTTTCTCTAACTTATAAGTCTATTACCACTCCTGGTATTAGTTACATGTCTCACTTACTACAAGTGGGATAACCTACCTCCAGGCCCACCAGGTCCTCTAAGTTAGTTACTCTTGAGAGGCCAAGCCTTCCTTCACGTAGCAAGCTGTCCATGCGCTCCTTCCAGCATGCTGCCCCGCAGATCTGGAATTCTCTTCCTTCCACTCTGCGCACCCCCTCATCTATTCCTGATCAGCCTCTCCTACTCCACGAACAGTTTCATAGGCGATTGAAATCTTTTCTCTTCGACTTTTCATATCCACCGAACGTCCACGAACTGAGACCTACACGTAAACCTCCATTCCGCTAGTAAGCTTCCTTGGACTGACCACCCGGATTTTGGTTCGCACCGTTTATGGACCCCTCACTCTGCTCATCGGCTTTGATTTGGTATCACAGTGCTCAATGTTGTCATGGACAACAGTAGCACTCTAATCGTATTATTGTTGTTGTTGTTGTTGTTGCAATTCTATGGTAGGTTCTACTTCTAACGGCGTGTAAAATTCCTGAGTCCTGCGTGGGAGTGTAGAATCTCATTAATTAGTAATAGTTGCAATTAACGGATGAGAGACCATCGAAACCTTTGAGAGTAAGCCATTTTTTTAACTGTCATGAACTTGACATACTTTACGAATGTGGTATTAACCTAAAAAACTTTTCTATGTTTCTCTCTCTAGTATTCTTCCAATTGACAGGTCCAAAGTACTTATTGATACTCAGAGACTGATGTCACGATAGTAAGAGCAAACCATGGATCAACAAGTTAATCACTCCACAAACGGCTAGGCCTTATCCTTACGCATGTAGACTAGAATGTGGGAAAATATAACTTCTGAGATGCTTTTTCATTGCTTTCTTCAATTCTTGCGATAATAATGTGAATAACTCTGTGATAGATCGAGATCAGTGAAGGAAAAGAGTTGGAAAGGACTACTCTAGTGTCCACAAAGTGACGCCACAAGAGCTCGAAGAAGAAGAGCTCTTGCTTAGTCGCCTCTTACGACACGTGCAGTTAGCGGTTGTTTTGAGAGAAGCCCATATAATTGCTAGATTCAGTAACTACTAACAACAGAATCCTATTCGACAGGGGGCAGCTCTCGACGTATTTGTCACATCCTCGTCATCTACCACATAGCAGGAAGGTGAAGGCCACAGCTCTTTAGTGAATCCCTGTCTGCAGAAGTTGCTAGCATTCGTCAGTTTTTCATCGTCAGGTTTGAGGATGAGATAGGAGGCGTTGACCTCAGTCCAGTTGAGGCACGGGATGCTCGGCTGGGAGGCAACATCCCTGGTGCCTGAGTAGCCACTGCCTGCAGGATCTGTCAGGCACTCCACCTCTTCATCTGTTACACACGTATCACACGTGACCTCGTTCATCCTAGGACTCGTTCAGGCGTTGAACTCACAAAGTTTAATGAGAATTTTAGTTTTAGATCATGGGCTTGGTTTTGGCATCATATTACTCGATGTTGTCATGAATTACAGTTGTACTGTAGCTGTATATGATTGTTGTTGTTATAGATAGTTAGAGATATTATGACATCGCATCTTAAAAGTGATAAAAGTCTAAAAATCCGTTTGTATTTTCTACCGATCCTGACTGTCTTAAGACACGTACCTCTGTATGAATATATATATATATATATATATATATTTACATATATGTATATGTATATATATATATATACATGTCCCTGACATCATCCCTGGACGAGAAAACGGACGTTAAACCTTTATTACTATCATTAACATATATATATATATATATATATATATATATATATATATATATATATTATAATGTATACAAACGTTCATGCTTTAGATCACCGGATCGGCTTCGCTTAGGATTCACTCATACTAATCTGCAAAAAACATGTGCTCCTAAGCACATGCTTTTTACCGATTTGTATGGGTGAGTTGATCATGTATTGGAATGTGCTGTGATGACGTCCTTGATACTATCTTTGGGTCAGGAATTGGACGTTAATTCTTTATTATTATTATGAAAATTTTATTATTATTATTGTTACTATTATTAAGATTATGATGATGATGATGATTATTATTATTATTATTATTATTGTTATTATTATGTTGCTATTATTATTATTATTATTATTATTATTAATTTAACGACAGGTTCATCCAAAGAAAAAAGGGAGGAACAACCTGCTGGAAGTTATCAGTTAACAGTTGCATAGTAATTGTTGTTTTTGAGATTAGTGAAGATAGCCTAGATAGCTGATTCCTGTTTATTCTATACGCACCGAAGTTCAGACACGGCATAGCTACAAAGTCATCCACAAATATCCCACTGGATCCGCGAAACCCTCTTCTCGCAGTTATACGTATGCGATGTATTCCTTCCTTTAGCTTGACAAAGAATCGAACCCATGCCACACTGTCTGACTCCAAATTCGATGCTGCCAGAAATTCTTCTCCCATTTCTTCAGTTATCAAACTAAGCGTTATAATTGGTGGGTCTACTTCAAATTTCAGCCAATAGAAGAACTCGACACATAATCCGGTAGTGTTGTAGTAGTCTGTCTCTAATTGATCAATCACTCCAGGCTGTGCATTAGTCATAGGCATTGCCAACACGTGACCTGAACCTGAAAGCAAATGAAAAAAATTACCTGGATTGAAACCATTTGCTGCAGAGCAGTTCACTGAATTTAATGAAATTGCCTGATTGTTGCTTTAAAGATTTATTGATCTGCTATACATCCAGTACCTACGAGCATTATATACATTGTTTTATCAGCTGTTCATTGATTAATTTGCTCGACTGACACATTGATCATTATCGAGTAGTTGATTATCTGTTGTTAGATTTGACTGTCATAAACACTGATAAAATAATTAATTGGCTACATGATTATTTAGTCTAGTTACTGATTTATTGATTGATTCATGAATTACCTATGTTGAGAGTTGTGTCTGCTATCAGCCCCACAGTACTCGCCTCAGCTATCCTCCAAAGCCCCGCCTCCTCGGTCCAAAGCCCCGCCTTCTCAATGTCTCTCAGTGGACAACCACCAGTCTCATAGTCGCACAGGATACGCCCTGAAGCTGCGTGTTTTTATATGTGAATCTAACTCAGCGCCCTACTAAGTCGATATTAATTAGTATTTATCAATAAATAATTACTGCTTCAAATGTTCTAATTCAAGACCTTAGTTAAAAAGGGAAGATGATTATATGATATGACGTAGAATAGAAGAAAATAGAAGCAGAGGTAGGCAGAGATTAGGAATATTAGATTATTTAAAGATCCATACCTATGTGAAAAAGAATAGGAAAACGGAAGATGGATAAGAGTGGAGGTGTTATAAACCATGGACCTGCAAGTTGACAATACACTATTGACAAAAATATAATAACTGAGAAGAACGTACGAGGACATCGTAATCTCCTGTAGAACTCTGTATGGGAACACTTCTTGCTCCAGTCAACTTCAAGGGTCTCGTTTACAGCAGCCGGGTTGTAGATCCACTGCCCAGTGTACGGGGTGATGTGACAGCTGTTGTTGGACCTCTCGAAGAGGAAGCCGCTGCACGAGAAGCTGTAGAGTCCAGAACAGAGCTGTCTGCACACATCTCGAGAGGTGGAGTTGATGAGGATACTGGAGAAACCTCTCTCTATGGAACAGATTGCCTCAAACCATTCGTACCTTTCACAACCTGGAGATGATATACAGCAGTTGTTTTACTTTTAGCGAATTGCTAGAGCGCAGGAATCAGATTCTCAAGACTTGAAATCAAACCCCAGTATCGTAGGAAATTAGTGGATTGTGCTCTATTTATGTTCATGGTTTTAATTATTAATTGAATAAACATTACGATACAGAGACGCAAATTCTGAGGCAGCTTGAAAATTGAGTCTTAGGCCTATTGTATGCATAGACCTACAGTAAAAATAAGTGCACCAATTTTCACTTTAATTATTCGAAATATTTGCGCATTTGGTGAATTTTAGACGTAAGATACGAATACCTCAGCTAAAGGCTCTTTAATCCGTTAAATGGAAATATACAAATACCCAATACAAAGTAATTTTTTAAACAATTAACCATGCATGAAGAGGGATGATATAAACAAATGAACAATTTTTAAAGAAAGATTACTAATCATAATTACAACTTTAGGGCAACCATAGTGTATAAATCATTTCTAAAGAACTTATCATTTTACCCTTATTTAGATTAGCGTCGTTGTCTATCATCAGATCAAATAATCCTGACTTCTGAAGATCAGTGAGTCTGGAAACAGCATAGTTAACAGAAAAAAGTAAACACGCATTACAGTGAAATAATCAATTATGTTGATAGCTATCACTCTTAACACCACATATTTAAACCATTAGGCGATTTATTCGGTTTCCCGTGTAACCAGACCAGTGAATGTCCGAGATTTTACTCTCAGATCAGCGCGGCCGGGAATCGAACCCACGAGGGTTAAATTCACCTCAGGATCTGTCATTTAAGACTGCATGACGCTACTCCTAAGCTATTAAGACATTCCAGAATAATTAATAGAATAATTAACGGAGTAATTATTCCTAAAATTCTTATTTATAATTAACATATAAAATATAAAAAGAAACATAATTAATTCAGAACTATTAAAACCAGTCCACATACCATTACACTAAAATTAATTAATTAATTTTTATTTAATATTTTATTATTAAATCGTTATAGTCTCTCTCTTAGTGCACTGCCTACTGGCAGGTCAATGGTATAAAACGCCTCCAATCTTCTCTGTCTTTCGCTTCATGTTCATATATGAATGGATCTCTAAATCATCTAACATTCCTAATCTTGTTCTTCCTCTTCCTCTATTTCCTTCCATTCTACCTTCTATGACCTCTATTAATGGATTTGACCCCCTTTTAATAAGTCCTATCTAACTCTTCTTATTATTTATTTTTTAATGCATTTTTCAACTGTCTATCTGTATCAAATCTTACCAGAACTTCCACATTTGTAATCCTTCTGAATCCAGCTAATCTTTTCCATTCTTCTCCATATCGACATATCTTAATATCTTAATATTATCATTAATTAAAATACTACGCTAACCAAAGTACTGCAGTTACTGCTGTTATATAATATTATTATTATACTAATTAAATGAATATACCGAGAAAGATAAAGACCATTTCGAATTAAATTAATATATTAACCAAAATACTGTTATAATTTAGGCGGCAGTGGTTAAAGTGGGAATTGAGAGCTAGGGGAACGGCCAGAATTTTTCGTGCCCCCTTTGTAATGCATTTATAGATCCCCTTGTATCTAATATGGTCCTCTGGCAGGGGAGTATTTCTCAGAAAAATGACAGCTAGGGGAACGCAATTATCCTGCTTTGCCCTCCACTTTAACCACTAAATTCAGACCTGTGTGGGTTTTGATTGCAGACCGTTACGGCAGGAAAGTGCAGCTGATTCTCTCTGACAATGTTCAGATCAATTCTTCTCGGATGTGACGTGAGGAATAGAATCTTCTCGACGAGAAAGAAGATCGTGAAGGCTTGAGCCACTAGCACGATGACGCCCCATAGCAACCTGCGTTTAGTATAGTCCGGCATCGTAAAATACGTTTTTAACCATATAGGCCCGAAATGGATCTCATTAAGTAAACCTAAAGAGAAAATTTGTTGTGAAATACTAGACAGTTTCACATAGAATAGGACTGAGTATATGTAAATACAAGTTTAGTTAATTACATGACATGTTCTTGTAAGAGATCATGAAACGACGTTCACAGTAATTGTGTATGTGCATTGTAGAGTATAAAATAGATTAAAGCTTTAGTTTAGACAGACAACGATGTAACCATATCATGTTAGTGCGATTGACATGAATAGTATTAATAAATTACAATATTTATAACATTTGTTTAAAAGTTGACACTTCAGCTTACATTGAAGACCTAATTGAAATATAGAAAATATATAAAGCAAGGAGATATAAAAAACATTTCGGTCCATAGATGACTGTAACAAATTCATTGATTGATTGGTGACTGATTGTAATTGATTTATTTATTTATTTATTTATTTATTGACTATTCGATTGATTGATTGAACGATTGATCGATCGATTGTTTGATTGGTGATTGACTGATTGTAATTGATTAATTGACTGATTGATTGATTGATCGATTAATTAATGATTTATTGATTGATTGATTGATTGATTGATTTACTGATTGATCGCTTGATTGCTTGATTTATTTATTTATTTATTTATTTATTAATTTATTGATTGATTGATTGATTGATTGGTTGACCCACTTGGAAGTGATGTTTTTTCTCTGGAATTCGAAGCAATATCTCAGACCGTGAAAGGAAGTGGAAAAGGTAAACTCCGCCACCGCTCTTCTCCAGAATCCTTTCTCAGATCCATCATTCCGTGGCACAGGTTCAACTGCCATTCTGAGCAAATCTAAATTAATAGCTGACAGATCTGATGTTAATTACAATGTCTATTAATCCATTAGAATTCTTTCTGTTCGAAGCAACGAATTAGAAATTAGGATAAAATTTGTATAACTCAATGAAATTACGCCTTTGATGTACTTAGGGTTTGATTTAACCTATATATAGGTTTAATAAGATTCAGTTTCACAAACCCTTGAGCATCTCAAGACTTGCGAAGAATACATTAAGCTTATTTATAATTTAAACAGTCTGATCTAGTTAAATAATGTACATATAGGCCAGACAGCTTAATGTGCAGTACATGTTTCTAGATATTGCTACACTATGTACATGTACATGCAAGCCAGTACTAACTTCTGAATTTTTTTATCGGCGGGCCTATAGGGGGGGCCCGGGCCAGGAGGCCCGGGTCAAGGGGCCCGGGCCCCCCCATAGGACCGCCGATAATTTTTTTTATATATTTTCATTGTTTCTAAGGCAATTTCGATGTGTAAATATGTTTGTAAGGCAGTGGTTGGGGGGGGGGGCACGTCGAGAGGGCACTCAGTATCCATTAGCTCGATTTTTTTCAAATTTCAAATATGATATACTAGGAGCCCTGTATAATGGAAAAATGTTGACCGTTTCACTAGCTCTCAATTTTAACTTTAACCAATGTATTAGATGAAAAAAGGGTTTAAGTAAAGAAATGGAACTCTGTCCCGGAGCAGTGGTCCAAACTGCCATGGCTGGGAGGGGCTTAAACCCCCTGCCTAGCGCAAAAATTAGGTCACTTTTGCAATCCGCAGAGTTCCGTCAGAGGTGAAAAATAAACCTACATTATTCAAAAAAAAATTAAGATTCTAGGTTTTCCCCTGACTTTAATATGGGTATGATTGGGGGGGGGGGGGTAAGATACGGGATACACTCATTCTAGGAGCCGAATTCAGTGGTGAAAAAATATTGAGCTCCCCACTCACAGCATTTTATCGTTGCGTTACATGTCACGAAGAAGGCGGGGCGTAAGCAAAAATTATGTACTCTCCCAAAAAAATTCGGGCCCCCCTTAAAAATTTTCTGGATCAGCGCCTGATCATGGCCTTGGTAGTCGTATAAATCAGGAGCTGAATCATGAGCTGCATCAACAGCTCAATCAGGAGCTGCATCAGAGCTGATTCTGGAGCTAAGTCAGGAGTTAAATCAGGAGCTGAATCTGGTGAAACGTCATTCTTGATTTTTCTCTTAATTTAAATGCGCATCATTAACATGCTCTTATTCTCGTGTGGGACTGGCATTGGCTTTACAGTGCTCGATGGTGTCTTATAAGACAACAGAAATCTTATTTTTGTTGTTGCTTTTGCCTCCTTTGCTGAATCTGGAAGCATGATATATACCGAAAAGAGCTTTTCGTATCATCGTTTCCTAACAACGTTTCCACTCACTGTTTCTATTCAGTGTTTCATAACAATGTTTCCACTCACTGTTCCCTTCAATGCTTCCTAACAACGTTTCCACTTACTGTTCCCATTCAATATTTCTTCACAACGTTTCCACTCACTGTTCCCTTTCTATATTTCCTCTAAATGTTTCCACTCACTGTTTCTATTAAATGTTTCCTCACAACGTTTCCACTCACTGTTCCCATTCAATATTTCCTCACAACGTTTCCACTCACTGTTTCTATTAAATGTTTCCTAACAACGTTTCCACTCACTGCTCCCATTCCATGTTTCCTCAAAACGTTTCCACTCACTGTTTCCTAACAATGTTTCCGTTGAATATTTCCAGACAATATTTCCACTTAATGTTGCCATTCGCTGCTTCCGAACTTTCCACACAATGTATCCAATCAATATTTCAACTCATTGTTTCCACTTGCTGTATCCACTGGCTGTCTCCAAACTTTCCACTCAATGCTTCAACTCGATGTTAGCTGGAATACACTGACCGACTTCCTAAACCTCAACGTGCCTGCAGAGAGTATGGTGCGCTAAAATAAGCGTTGCATGCTGACGTGCCATTAGTTTATTTCTAATAATTAAATACTCAGTAGCCTTGGTGGTTGTTTTTGAATAGCTTTAGGGAAAAGAATGTAGTTGAATAGACAAATTCAAAGTATATGTATGATTCAATAGCAAGGATAACAAGTATTTGTTTCATTAATGAATATCAGAATTATCGAGGATTCCTATAATAATTAGAATATACTAAGTTAAAAACTATGCTTATATTTCTTCTGTCCGAAATGCTCTGGCTGGGTCTCGATCTCGCAGACTTCAGCTCGTCAGACAAGCGTGCTGCTAATTGATCGACCAAGTGCATGAACAGATTGCTGCAGTGAAAGAGGAAATCAATAGTTAGCTAAGAGAAAAACTACAATTAACAAGAACTCTATGGTTGTACAGAACAGAAGATCAGGAGGCGTAAATTACCTACCTCTTTTTAGTAATCAATATTGACATTTAGTCTGGATCGAAAATTCTAACAAGCAAATTCTACAGAAAAGAAATTAAAATTTAATAATATATTTATACTGAACATAATCATCAGTTATTTGAATCAAGTTCCATAAATTCTTAGAATTATTTTATAATATATTCGAGGACTCGGGGAAGTTATTTCATATTCCATAAGTAATATAAGTAAGTTATACTTTTAGTTCAGCAATTAATGGTTTGTTCACGAACTACATAAATGGGCAGTTGAAGACCTAGTTTTTTTTCTCGTTTCTATCCAGTGTAAATGATTTGTGACCAGCGCCTAAACCTCCTTTTTAATTTCCTTTTTCTTTGGACTGATTTTCAGAATTTTGGAATTTTGGAATTTGCACCGTTTCTGGACCGTCTGTTTGCTCACCGGCCTGATTTTGTCTCAATAGTGCTTGATGTTGTCATTGGTGACTGTATTACTCTACTTGTTGTTGTTATTGTTATTACAGTTTATGTATCTTCCAATTTGCGAAATTGATAGGTTGCAGTTCATTCAGAATTCCTTTGCACCTGTAGTGTTTCGTAGCTTCAAATATACTCATGTTACTTCAATCATCAAGTCCTTGCACTGGCTCAAAGTTAGAGAAAGTTTTCTATGAAAGTTTCCCTATCTATCCGTCCATCCAAATCCAATTCCATTCAAATCTAAATCCATCGAATAAAATCCAAAAGTGCCTTTCTGAATCACCTTTCTGCTTAAATATAGTGGGGAGAGACAGATATTTTTCCTACAGAAGATTGGTCATAAGAGCTCCAAAATAGATCTATTTTCTACATACATGTAAGATTGGTTGTATATTTTCTACATACAAGTATTGAAGAGGTGGAAGCCTTTCCCTCGTTTATTTTGCTATCGTGCTGATACGGAAGGATAGTAGCTCTTGTAGGCTTACTATATGGGTCTAACCCTAGGTATAGGAATTGGGACTACTTCTTATGTGGAAGCTAACTTTGTCCTAAGCTTACAGTATACACACAAGAAGTTTCTATAGTAAATTGTAATTCATAACAAACATACAAACACACAGACGTACAAAATAAAATAATAAATGTCAAACATGTTACTGTTGCTCTTTATAACTTAAACCTACATTACTCAATACTCGATATACTCAATACTCGATATACTCAATACTCGATATACTCAATACTCAGTTTCTCTTCATAGTAAAGTTACCCACTTACTTATGTTACCTTACCTCAGTTTAGTTATTTCTTAAGAGGGGACTAAGACAGAAAGATATAAAGGAAGAAGAATAGGAATAAGAACTAGGAACTGACAGAAGAACAGAAACTACGAAGAACCAAGAGAAGAAGGGCTCTAAACTAACATGCATTCTGTTTATATAGTGTTCTACAGACGCACATAATTACAAGAAACCAAACATGCAAGTAGAAAAATAAATAGAGCTACAAATTCCAATTACTTAAAGGAAGTCACAGGCAAAGATTATCATTTGAAATGTTCATTAGCTCGAGTATACAATGGATAGTTATCTACTTGCACGTAAGCTAATTAAGGATAAAGACCAAATTGCACAATAACATGGCTTGTGCCTAAACCGTTGTAAGAGAGCCTACTAATCTACTACACAAGTAACATTGGTTATATCTTTTCTACATATATGTAAGATTGGCTATATCTTTTCTAAATACATGTAAGATTGGTCATTAAGAGCCATTAAGTCATAAGAGTCATAAGAGCCAATAAGTCATACGTTTCAGAGCCATTAAAGCGCGTTTGAGACTTTCCTGCAGCACAAAGTAGAAAGTTACAATTAATTTGGCGTTACCGTAACGTAACGACAAATAATTAATTAACTTGCCGTTTCCATGTACCGTTTACTGTACGACACCTTTTTAGGATTAGTCAAATAAAGTCGGACACTACCCGACATAATCACTTTGCAGATATTGTTCTATAACAGTGACTGTAAGCAGTTTGCGTGGCGTGAATGTGCTGTGACCTCAAATACTCCAAGTAAGTGTTTGCGCTTTACATTATATTGCTTTAATCATTTATTCATGATGCTTAGTAATGTTCCTATATCGTAATACTCCACTGATGGCAGAGTGGGCTCGAAAATTCCATCCAGCAAAAATCAATAAACAATCAAGCGACAAATGTTTCAGTCTACTCAAGATGGAGAGAGCGGCAGCTCAAAGTTGCTGTTGTTGACCTCCTATCAAAAGTAAAAGTATACTTTTTGGTTCTGACATTTCTTAGTTGATAAACAAACATGTAAACCGCGACTCTGATTATCCACGACGCATCCAATAGTGCTCGATGTTGTCGTTGACAACGGCTGGACTGTATACTTTATATATAAAATGATTCCGAAATTAAAATTCTGAAAAAATGCTTATGTTTTAGTTTATTTTTATAATGGTTCTAAAGTATATGAATGCGGCCTGGAGGAGGAGGACATTGACCATTTGATGAACTGCAACTTGACCGGTGATGGTGTCACGCGTGAGGATCTCAGAGAGTTCAATGATCGGGCGAGAGACTGCGTCAGACGCTGGATTAATGCTGTATAAGGACACTATAAGAAAAAGAAGTTTATTTTTAAATTTTGTATATTTTAATCAATCAGTAATGGTGACTCGTCCGTCAGTTGTATGGTTGACCAGGGGCGGACGCAGGAATTTTAAGGGGGGGCCCGAAATATATTTTGAGTGTTAACTTTTTTTCTTGCGCTCCGTCTTCTTCGAAACATTTGACGCAACCAGGAAAAATACTACCGGTGGGGGGTGGGCTCAAAAATGTTTCACTATTCAACGCTCGGCTCGTAGAGCGAGTGTATCTTACCTCCCCCACTTATAGCCGTACTAAAGTCAGAGGAAAAACCAAACATGCCAAAAATCCTACAAAAAAATAGGTTAATCTTTTCAATTCTGAAGAAACTCAGCGGATCTGGACGAATTGCAAAACTGACCTAATTTTGCGGTAGGGGTGGGGCTTACACTCCTACCAGTCCAGGCTGTTTGCATCAGACAGAATCAGACATGTTGCATCATCGGGACAGAATTAACATTTTTTACTTACATCCTTTTCCTCTTATATAGTGGTTAAAGTGAAAATTGAGACCTAGTGAAACGATCAACTTTTTCGGGCCACTTTTCAATATACATGGCTCTTAGGATAACAAATATTGAACTGAATATGGACCCCTGATCCCATATTTGAAAAAGTCAATTTAGCTAGTGGAACTGAGCTGCCTCTCGTACCCCTCCCCCCTGCCCTTACAACATATTGACACCTAGAGAGTGCCATAGAAAATTAGAAACAATGAAAATATAGTTTACAATTTTTAGCGCCAGGCCTAAGGGGGGGGGGGACCTGGGCTCCCCTCTGGAGTCTCCACTGTGGTTGACAATTGATTCACTATCAAAAAGTGCACATCAGTATGATCAGTTCCCGCAGGCCATGATGTGTCGTGCTTGTGTCCTTGCGTGTTCTCTGTTGTAATCAATTTCCATTAGCTATCTTTCATCATAATATATTTAGTAAAGAAAACACGCATTACAGGGGCATCACTGAAATGATCGACTATGTTGATATCTATAACTTTTTAATACCATATGCTTAAGCCTTAAACCGTTGGCAATTTAGTCCATTTTCCGTATAACCAGTCCAGTGAATGTCCGAGATTTTATCCTCATATCAGCGAGGCTGGGTTTCAAACTCAAGAGAATTAAATTCATCTCAGGTTCTGTCATTTAAAACTTCTCTGCGCTATTGAGACATTCAGCGGATTACTAAGATTACTAAGGACAATCAGTCCTTAGTAATCTTGAATACTGCTGAATTGTCGAGAATCTTCTGGTATAAACTGTGTAGGTAATAGGCCTACTGTAGATTCTAATTGTTAGTCTGCATAATATCGTAACCTCCATAAAGTGACTTATAATTGAAATTTCTGAAATCACTCATTCATGAAAAGATAAATTTATTGGTAAAAAAGTAAAGCTAAGGTTAACATCAGTTTCCTCACTCGAAAGCGATGTCATTTTGTACTATAACAAATATATATATATATATATATATATATATATATATAACTATATATACTGTATAAATATGCATGTATATATATATACATGTATATATATATATAATTATTGAAAGTTATCCTTGCACTGGTTCTATGAAATAACCAAACAAATACATGTAAGTAGTGATCCAAAAATATTCGAGACCAATCGCTCGAGATCAGGACCAAGTCCAAGTTTTAAACTTTCGAGATCAGTACAGAGATCAAGACCAACAAACCCCGGTCTCAAGCAGTGTCGAAACTAAGAGCAAGTGTCGAGGACTACAAGTCTGGCTAGGAGTCAATTAATTTCTTTTATTTCATCATCAGAGTCTCGACAGGCTACATGGGTTCCTGTCACCAGAGACTCGTCATGTTCTGTCACCAGAGAATCGTCACGTTCTGTCACCGGATTCTCTTCATGTCTGTCACCAGCGACTCGTCACGTTCTGTCACCAGATTCTCTTCATGTCTGTCAACAGAGACTCGTCATGTTCTGTCACCAGAGACTCGACACGTTCTGTTACCAGAGACTCGTCATATTCTGTCACCAGAGACTCGTCATGTTCTGTCACCAGAGTCTCGTCATGTTCTGTTACCATAGTCTCGTCATGTTCTGTCACCAGAGACTCGTCATGTTCTGTCACCAGAGACTCGTCATGTTCTGTCACCAGAGTCTCATCATGTTCTGTTACCATAGTCTCGTCATGTTCTGTCACCAGAGACTCGTCATGTTCTGTCACCAGAGACTTGTCACGGTCTGTCACCAGAGTCTCATCATGTCTGTCACCAGAGACTCGTCATGTTCTGTCACCAGAGACTTGTCACGGTCTGTCACCAGAGTCTCATCATGTCTGTCACCAGAGACTCCTCATGTTCTATCACCAGAATCTCATCATGTCTGTCACCAGAGACTCGTCATGTTCTGTCACCAGAGACTCGTCATGTTCTGTCACCAGAGACTCGTCACGTTCTGTTGTTAGAGTCACTATGCTTAATATTCTACAAGAAATTAGCATAGATTTAAGAAAATGCATTGAGATATGAACAAGGTTTAATATGAACGAACCTTCATGCCATAGGAGTCATCATCGCCCGGCCTCTATGACTGTAACTCGTAAACTCCTGTCATCATCATCATCATCATTATCGTCGTCGTCATCATCACCATCATAATCATCATCATCCTCACCATCTTCCCTTTTGTACAGTTTAACTATGGTTGGGATACGAATCGACCTTCTCCACTCCTCTCTGTCTCATGACATATTTCCTATAATCTATATAAAGTCAATCTCCTTTTTTTGTTTTCTTTGTTGTTGTTTCAAATTATTGAGCCTAAGCGCTCACTATCCCAATACCATTTCTGACGTTGGTTTGGATCATAGTACTTTAGTCGCCTTCTTTGACACGCGCAGTCACCAGTTAGTCTATTGTTCAAACAACTCCGGAAACAACACGGGGACGCAACTCCCGTCAATGCTACGTAATATATACATTCTACTTATAATATACATGTCTTGCCTATATATATGTATATACTTATATATCAATATACATGTATGTATTGCATAAGTATATGTAATGCATATACTAAGAATATATATATATATATATATACAGACTGCGTCAAAAAAAACTTAACCCAATACAGAAAATTTTCTATAACTTTGGTACCTGATGTCTCTTTTTAAAGAAACTTTTAGCGATAATACACGATATAATTATACACATATGCTGCAAAATTCATGGAATTATGCGCACCACAATTTGAGTTACAGATCTTTTGGCGCCTTGCCCCTACCTCTTATAGGTTCTCCAAGCAGTTTGTTACCGAATACCCATAATAGGGCCGTTAGATGATGACGACTCTGACATTGTGCTACAATGTGTGCTCGAAATGAACGCCCTGGGCTTTAGTGTCGGCCAGAAGTCTTTTGTTACTGATAAAATTGCTCTGTCAATGGACTGTTTCGGCAGGTCTTTCCAGATCTCTTGAAGAACAGCCTTTAATTCCATTGTGTTTCTGGATTTGGGTTTAAAAGCACGATACATTTTAGCATGGTTCCCCAGGCATAACAATCAAGTGAATTAAAATATGGAAAATT